>OY735201.1:64473096-64483096 GCA_963457665.1 Thysanoteuthis rhombus
TTAGCTGACTAAATGCCTTACTGTGTATGTATCACATTAACATGCTACACTAATGGGGATTGAGGGCGTGAATTTGAACATTTACCCATTATTATGTCCGCTAAAAAGATTCTTTTTTTTACAATATGTGTTCAGTAAGTGTTCAATTTGCAATGTAAATCCATGCTAATCTGGTCCCTTGGTTTTTCGTCCGTTAGTTTTAAATTCTGACCTTGTTATTGAACACTGCTCAACGAAGAAGAGGAATTAGTAACTTTTAGAAATTCCAGTTGATAATCCCGAACAAGACATGATGTCAAAAGACGTTGGTTATTTGATAGTTCCCATTGAGTGGTTAAATAGACCTGTCACTTTATCTTTGCAGTAATGTTATTCTGAATACTTCATCTTGGATATTCAGTTGCCTTGATTTTTTTCTATTGTAGTAATTGCCTCATAATTTGTATTTTTAGTGTGTTAAGTTGAAAAGTCTATATTTAAAATGATTCGGAGGTAACATACATTGACTTGCAAACTAAATCAATCATAAAATGTAATCATTTGTCGGATCAATTTATTTGTAATGTTTTTTTATGGAATGCAAGACGCCTCAGTAAACAAAAGAAGTGATGGTTTCTAAAAAAATCTTCCATTTACCAAAATGGTGTAAAGTGAAAAAGAAATTACTGATATATATATATATATATATATATATATATATATATATATATATATATAGAGAGAGAGAGAGAGAGAGAGAGAGAGTGTGTGTGTGTGTGTGTGTGTGTGTGTGTGTTTGACTATTCAAGAACAAAAATTGATGACGATGATATATAGTCATAGGGATTTGAAATGCCAAGAGGTTTGGGGGACTGGTATACAAAATATTGAAGAAAAGATTGTGTACTGCCTCCAAAATTGCTCATTACAGAAAAATGCCGACCACAATTTTTACCTCCTGCATTTTTTTCAAACGAGAAAGGAACGCAATGAGATTTCAACGAATACTGGATAATTGTCTGTGCCAACAAAGCGTATAGATTTCTGCAGAATAGCTCATTTTTGAAAGTTGATTACCAGTTATCAGAAACCGTCAACGGCCAATCAAAACTATCTGTCATTTCCTCTAATTTTCAGATGCTTCATTACACATATCTATGAATGTGTCTCGTGTATATACTGCACCAATAGAGCTGAACAAACTGATAACTGTCTAAAGGAACATTTTTTTTCTTTTTAAGATTCAGACTTTTTAGCAATTACAACCCAATAAATAGGTTCGACACTGAACATATACTTTTCTAACATGCAAATATAACTGTTTGACTGGAGCAATACCAAATAATTCTATTCCATCATTCAAACATTCTAAACATGATGTGCATAGGACGATTGAAAGTTAAAACATATACCTCAAACTGAGTCTGCAAAATATACATTTTCTTTCCAAAATATTCTAACGGCTAACAAGTCACGTTTTTATTAAGTGATTAACCTGACTTTTCACAAGAATGAATCTTTTGATAAAATTCAAATTAAAATGTTTGTTTGGAAAATTATGAAATAACTCTAATTAGATAAATGTTGGCTCGTGTTCTCAATTTGCCGATGTTCTTTCCATTTAAATATATTCCAAGATGACCAACGAAACATACATCTAACTGATATAATAGGTGACTGGCATTCAAGATGTGAGTATTAGGGGGATGTTCATATCTGTGTGATGAGCAGGACTCTTCCGATAAATCGTATTTAAAAAGGGTAATACAAATATTTAACTGATTTATCTTATAAGGAGTCCCAGCATGGGAGAATTGTTAGGAAGCAACTATTTATCTCAATAGGCTATACAATACATTGGAAGTGAACTTTTTTCCCGGAGGCTTGGATGTTTGGTCAACAGGATAATCCTTTCGGTCTTGCTGCTATAGTCCAAAAGGAAGGTAAGCGTGATATACATGGAATTAGATTCACTGCAAGTGCCACAGAAATATGGTGAACGTTGACACTCAGCTTTAGTCAGAATAAAAACTCTGGTTTTGAATCAAAGTGTCCGTCTCGAGGGTTATCTTCCTCAAGGCTAAATAACCCAGTTTCCCTTGTTATATTATCGATCACCAGAGGAGGACCAATTTCCAAAGGCCATTAATACAAAGTCAACGTAAACAGCTTCAACCGATTTTAGAAGCTTGACAATTCTTTTGTCCGTGTCGTTAGGTGCTACACAGCTTGTCAACATCTCTGAAGAATGAGGTTATGATAAAGACAGCAGACGTCAGGCTCGCTTACTCATGTCTAACACTAGAGATGATTAACACTCATCTTGACATAGTCTTACGAGTATATTTTGGACGAATATATTCCCTTGAAAACTCGAATCTGAATGCGTTTGTTTAACATCATAAGTAACATTTGCAATCCAATGATGTTCTAGTACACATAAACCAAGAGAACCGAAAAGGACAAAAGTATAATCGAATCAATCGTAAGAAGCTGTCAATATTTTGTGATGGAGGCTTTCTCACTCGATTGCAAGAGCATTCAATATGACAATGTCAGATGAAAGGCATTGATTGGGCAATCATAACCACAGAAAAGACACATCTGTAACTGGTCTATTGTTTTTTGTAAGTTGATTAGAAAATCAGTGACATACGTGCACACACACACACACACACACACACACACACACATATATATATATATACATATATATATATTGAAACTCTATAACCATTCCGGCATCAACCGACTGCGAACTTCTCACATCTTGTGGTATCACCACGGATGAGCCTTAATATCGTAAGGCCCCCTCCCCCGGAAGGGGCAACAGACCAAAATATTCATCTTACATCTACCAGGAGAGAGATACTCGCATAGAACCTAGAACACTAGAATATGTCTCTTATTTGTGCCAGTAAGTGAACAATAGGAAGCTAACTTTTAGTTCACAGAATGTGGTTTGCCCTTGCCATGCTGATCTCCCCATAAAAATCCATTGCTCAGGTTGGAGGGATATCCTGCAACCATTCCCATTGTCTATGGTTTTTATTGCTCTAGATATCATAACTTCAATGTTCACCGTTTTTGCATGAATTGGAGCAAAAATTAACATGAATTCATATATATTTAAAAAATTGTAGATGTTTGGACTTAGGAGAGTTGCATACAAAAATTGGAAATCTCAACCTCAGATTCGACCAACATAAGCGTTAGTTAAAATAATTATATTTTCAATGTGTCAGATACCTTTTTCACTCCCCATACGTATAGATAGAAATATTGGTTCGCTTCATTGAATTATTTAATCCCTGAATCTCATTTCTTATTGAAATCCTAACCTACTACTGGGCTGTTGTTTAACTTCAACAAAAATAGTATCATGAACAGGACACTCCGATTGTTTTGGTGACAGATTAAAGGAATAAATCAAATGAAAACTCTAAGAAAGGGATGGCATGTCAGAGTATATGATTTTAGTTAATAGCGTCTGTAACATTTTCTCTATGACTTTCCTATACGTAAGTTCTTACCGTGCGTGGCATCAGCCATTCTTGCTCCGGCTCCAAAAAACTAATGACCTGTTTGCAATAAGTAACGCAAGACTAATCTACCTATAGTTAAGGAGAGATTGATTCCATGGGTATTAGTGGGAAGGTTTTAAGAACTTTCCCTGCTGGAGAATGAACTCGGCCAGCCGAGTTTATTTTTCGAGTTGTTATCCGTTTGGCGCCGTATAACCGCTTTCAATATGCAGACGAGAAATCAATGAGTTACTATACATGTTTGTATATTGCTAAAACCTTACACTCCAGATGTTCATTTACTCGTGGGCTCTAAGAATAGGATGAGTCTGATATTTTTTTAAAAGTGTATTCAAGGCATATTCCATAAAACAATATAATATATAGTCTTTTCTATGCCCCCAGATGAGAAAATCGGTCTCTTCGATCGTGTATATTATATATAGGTTCGACCACCACAAGCTGTGATCAGTTTTCACGACAGGGAATTCCGCAGCAACACATTTTCCTGTTCCATTTTTCACTATTCAATCCTATTTCGATCAAAGCTGAGCTCAGGAAAATATCTCACTCCTTCTCTGACTAACACACACGCAATCCATCCACACATGTATTTCATTATATATGAGTATATATATATATATATATATATATATATATATATATATATATATATATATATATATATATATATATATATGCATGTGTACGTATGTGTGTGTCTGTGTGTATGTGTGTGTGTAAGTTGGGGGAATCATTTTGATTGTTTGATTAATTCAATTCAATTCCAGGCTTTTATTTATGAGAGCAAAACTTCCCCTATTCTGGGAACCTTGTTTCATTGCTACGAAAATCTCATTACCAGTAAGACATTGATAGTAAAGAAACAAAATAACAGGGCGGAGAGACACGCCAGTTGAGATTGCAAGCTAACATCTAGGATATATGATTTGATATATCAGCAAACAAAAAATGGTTAGGAATCCTATATCAGTTTATCTAATCAAAGACTCACTTTTCAATTTATGAGTGCATGGCTATCTTTATTCTCTCTACAGAGTTACGGAAATTCATTCATCTATTTCTTGTCATGCAATCTTAGGCCAGTCAGAAGATTCAGCTCAGAGAGTGATCATGGAGGGGGCCTTTGGCAAGTGTTAGTGACTGAACTGTAAAGATCCGTTTCTACCTTAAGAAAATAAACGAAATCATCACAGAAAACATTCTACTTGATCCCCAGCTGCATCCCACACAGACAAGTCCGAAAACATTTTAACCAGGATTATAATGAGATTTGTATCCATTAGACAAGATTGAAAATATCTTGAATCTAAAACTCTCCTCGGTTTGTGAAGATTTAGATAAATATAACGTGTGTGGGGTAGCTTCAAGCCAAACACCAGTTTTTATTTTTTCTAATTTTTTTTTTTTTTTTTACTGTAAATGAATTCTCCAGTTCTCGGAAAAGCAGTAACGATTGTTCACGTAATATCCTGATATAACATTCATCATCAATTTGACGTGGTTCAAATCGACGTACTTTCCATAGAAATGCATGTTTTTCACGGGACTAATCGAGTCTACAAAGCCCTCAGAGAGTACATACTTTTCAACTCCGATGTCCCAAGAAATCGATTGAAATAGTTACAATGCAGGTATATTAATGTAAAGAAAAACCTCGAGCCACCCCAAAACTCAAGCCTATTCATAATTAGCCCATGGTGTATCCGTTAAATGAAGTGCGTTAGGAATTTGCTGAAAATTTTCAATATGACGCCGGGATATATTGCTGCAATTCAGTGAAATAGCAGCAAATTGGAATTGGTCCACGTCTAAAGTTGATCTTCTGTAGCCCAGTTCACACACATCTGCAAAATTTCATTGAAGTTCATTCAGAGCTTTTCAAGAACGTACAGACACTGAGACAAACAGACAGGCATGAAATAAACATTTTAAAACTCCGTTGGCAATTTAATGACTAGGCATTTTAATGTATGGATGCACCGTATGAATGATGTTTTACTCATAGTTGACGAGTGAAAAAAGGAAGCTGAAGCTCTTTGCAGTCCTTTCAGGGAAGCAACAATAGAGAACATCTCTTTTAAAAACCGCTTGGCGAAGTAACAATTGGAACTGAACTTTCTCAGTCTGTCAGGTTTTTGCCCTGGAGCCAACGTCCTTGAGCGACCGAGAACTCAGGACACATTGCTTTGAACTGGAAAAAACGGTGCTGCTTTGTCTGTCAGTTTGAGTGCGCTTGAACTGAAGAATAAACCTTTAATGAACAACCATATTACTTAATACCAAGAGTATGGAAGAAGCAATGACCTTGAAGACGAAGAATTAGGCTGATAAGAGAACAGTGCACCGTCTAGTCTCCGTCGTTCAAATAAAATGACTGTAACGTATTGCCACCCTCACTGTTACCCCTTTGACATGAAAAGATAGAGTTTGCTTTTGTTAGACATTGCCCCCTCTCTCTCTCTCTCTCTTTATATATATATATATATATATATATATATATATATATATATATATATATATATATATATATATATATAGTACTACTCTATTCGAAATTACCATCCCTTATTCCATGTTAAATGAAGTTAAAGAGAATGTGGCTGCTGCAGGAATCAAACCTGGGACAAATGAGTAGCTGCTTTAACATTGTAATACCTGGTTTCATTTAGCTGGACGGCCATTCCCATTTACTTCCATCAAATGAAGAGCACGATTGCGGTAATCTTTCCAACTTCTGGTATTTTCCAACTGCGTTTACTATCCCACGGGTACTAATTGGTCAGCCAGTCGTTCATCAGTCGTCCTTGTCGATTTCCATTTTCATCGCTCAATCCCTTGCATGATATTGTCAACTTGGTCCTGTCACTGCTCTTTGTTGACCTTTCTTTATAATTCTCCATTACCCACTGAGATAGTCTTAGTTTGATTTTGAATACTTTTTCTGTTTCCCAGGTTTCACACTGGTATGCTATATCTGATATCATGCATTTATAGTATACCTTACGTTTTCTTTTTCAGTATGTCTTTTTTCAAAGTAAATGATTTCCAGCCAATCGCTAGCCTCGCCTTATTTCATTTCAGCGTACTTAGTCCAGCTTTGTTGCCTGACCTACGTGAATATATTCTCTGACCTTCTCTATGGCTACATCAACTCTCATGGATGTCTGGAACTTTATGACTGAACATTACATTCGTCATTGTGTTCGTTTCACCCACTATCCTTTCACTATTTCTGTTTAGATCACTCAACATGTTTTGTCAAGCATCTACATTTTCCCGAAAAATCATCATCATATATATATATATCAGTGAATGCTTTTATTGTTTCATTCATTCTGCACTACAACGATTCTTGGACAATGGAATTGTATGCGTGTAATGAATAGCTTTGTACATTTTTTTTTTTGACAATGCGACCTAGTGTGTTCACGGAAGTGGTATAATTTTTAGCAGACTTTGATCTCGAAAATGTTAATACCGTATTTTTCTCCATAGTCACAATTTCATAGGTATGTGGTCTCTGCGACTGCACAGAACTGCCTCATCTCCTGTGATTCACTTCATGAGTTCGCGGAATAAATTCACGTATTTTTTCCTACTTTCTTTTTCACTTCTGCTATTATTCATTCCAATGATTTGCGTTTTTTTTTTCTTCTTTCAATTTTTTTCATTCCGTCTTAACCCCAGTTTCCGCTCTCTGGGTCAATTTGTATATTTTAATTGCTTGCCTTCAGTACTGGCTATTTTCTCTGCCCCTTTCTTTTTGGTAGATTTTTTTTACGATTAATAGCACTGTTTTTTTTCCAATAGTAGCGTTCTGTTTTCAGCCCAATATCTAATCTTTTATTTTCAGCATCGTCTGTTTTCAATTTTTTTCTTCTCCTCGCTTATTTTCAACTTTGGACAATTCTTACTTTTACCCGTCTGTTGCATTCCTTATTTAGTTTTTTTTTTTTTTTCTCCTATTTCATAGCCTTTTTAAAAAGTTTTTTCTCTTTTATTTTTATTTTTTCGTCTGGTGTCCGATTTTCTTTTATCAGTATATACAAGACTCATATTATGATGGCATCTTCAAGCATTTACAGGGGCTGTTTCATCAGATTTACGATTACAATGGGTGGAATCAGTACCTAGTCTAATAAAAATGAGGAACCAAAGTAGATTAATTGACTCTTTTATCTACCCTTTCACGGTGTTACAATATTGGGGCTGATTGAGGCTGTTTGATCAAATATTTCATTTTCATTCTCAAATACTTGATTTGATTGAAAAAAATACATTTCTGTGAAGGATACTCTTTCAGTGGGTTTGAGTGAACTATACTTACACATTTGGTCAAAGATCAGATACATTACATAGTTACCCTTGTCGAAAAGCAAAAGGATGGTGGCAGCATCTTAAGTAGTTTTATTATTGTAGTATAAAGCGTGGTTGATTGGTGCACCTCAATCCCTGCAGATAGATAGCCAGTCACATCCACCAAACTGGAAAGACAAAAAAAGAAAAAAGTGAAATGGAATTGATAAGAAGGGATTGCGTATAATGATCCTTATGGTAGAAATAAAAAAAAGTTTAGTGTCGTTAAAAAAAAGAAAGAAAGCAGGAAGAACATAAAAGAGAAAACGGGAAATGATCATTCAGTTGCAATATCAGTAAGAAGAGGGTAAAAGTTGATCTAGTGAAAGAGAATAGTAAGGGAACGAAAGATTGGTCACGAGGAGAGCCAAAGAGAGTGGAAGTATAAAGACAATTTGACCCCCTTTCACTCTGTCTCATTCTCTCTCACTCTCTTCTTCTTCTTCTTCTTCTTCTTCTTCTTTTTCTTCTTCTTCTTCTTCTTCTTCTTTTTCTTCTTCTTCTTCTTTTTCTTCTTCTTCTTCTTCTTTCTCTTTTTGTGTGGAAATTTGGTTTGGTCCAACAGAGGAGATTATTGAAGTATTTTCAGTCAATGGTTTGATTTTTAATCCCAGCATGAGTCTTGTGTCTCTTCCCCCCCCCATCGCTGAAGCTGCAGTGCGTATATATATACATTGAATAAAACACGGTTGCCCTGCCGCCATTACGCAACATGGTCGAAATGACATCCCACTTGAACGATAAATGCCATAAAATGTCCCAAACAATACTCGAAGCCTATCATGCAGGTCACAAGCATACAAAAAAAAATGATGACCAATGAGACATTAGATTTGTAAGAATATGAAAACAATAGTAATGTTAGAATGCATATTTCCATTCGATAGTGCCGTTAGAACGAGTGTTATTATGACGAGATTTTACCGGATTCATTTTTTTTTATTCCTCCTCACTAAAATCCGCCTGTTTCGTAGTTGTTCATCTCCATTTTCATTCTTTATTCACCCACAGCTTTTTTTCCATATTTTCCACTTTTATTTCATCCTTTTTTTCATTCTTTTTCTAGTTCCCCATTCCACTGTGATTAAACTTTCCTTCCCCTTGTTCCGAATATGTATATCTTCAATCGTTTATCAACTACTTAATTCTTATTCTCCTGCATTTCCCCGTTTCTATCTTTTTCCTTTGTTTCGCTACATTTTCCTGCCTCTATGACTATATTTCCTTTTCTTCCCACACTGCTGAAGGGTTTCTCTATCATTCCCCTTATTTTCTTATTTTTTAATCTCCTTTTTATCTCCTTTTTCTCGCATTGTTTCTTCTTTTTTACTTTTTTTTTCTTCTAAATTTCAAACTATTTTTCTTATTTTATGTTTGTTTCCCTCACCTCTAAACTATCTTTCATTTTTCATCCCTTTACTTTCATTTCTGTTTCTCCCAATTTTCATCAATTTTCACCAATTTTTTATATGCTGTTGATTTTTATTATTTTCTTCTCGCATATCTCCTCAGTATGTTTAAGTATATATCAGAGCCTCCCTAGACGATTCTTTTTAGATATGTAAACGAATGCGTTAAATGATCTTCAGAGTCGACGGAATAACGAAGAGAATGTAAGCAAGTACAATGATTAAAAGTTTTTGAAAACAGTAATTTAGAAAAAGAATATATATTGGTCTATTCAGTGAACCTCATAAACGTTTGCTTTGACAAGGTTGCTTGGTTTTAAAGATCAAATAAACATTTAGTGTCTGGGGACCTGTTAGGAGAAAGGTGACGTCATATCTTAATGCTGCATTGGAGCATTTCATCAGGTTTTTTTTACCCTGATTGTTGCCACTGGAAACACTGAAACTCTGTCCGTCTGTCTGTCTGTCTGTCCGTCTGTCTGTCTGTCTGTCTGTTTCTCTCTCTCTCTCTCTCTCTCTCTCTCTCTCTCTCTCTCTCTCTCAATATATATATATATATATATATATATATATATATATATATGTATATATATATATATATATATATATATTAATTCTGTTTGTATCACAGGTTGAACAGAGGAACGACTGTCAGATTTACAACATTTATTTGAGTCTCACACGCAACAGAGACCTTAACATGATCTC
>OY735201.1:64488096-64502242 GCA_963457665.1 Thysanoteuthis rhombus
CTAAAAGATGGTATACCTGTACTTGGTAGATTTGAAGTTTAGAAAGGTTTTTTCTTTCAATCCTTCACTCAGTCGAATTCATAGCATTATCATTCAGTTGTCAGAGACTGTTCCGTGCCTTGAATTATAATCCATCTCCTTTCAGCTAAAGTGAGAATATTACAACGGATGAATCTCCCTGCATTTGATTGCATTGGTCCCGAAGAAATGTGACACACACACATGCATATATATATATATATACCTATATACCTATATATATATATATATATATATATATATATATATATATATATATATATATATATATATATATATATATATATATATACCTATATATATATACCTATATATGTACCTATATATATATACCTATATATATATATATATATATATATATATATATATACATACATACACACACACACACACACACACACACACACACATATATATATATATATATATATATATATATATATATATATATATATATTCTTGGAAACTCATCAGAAGAGGATGATGCACCAGGAGAACGTGTCAGGTCCAGATTATTCGCTACATCCCACATACGAGATCATTTGTCATATCATATTTCTATGATGTGAACAAGCAGCTAACAACTGATCAGAAAAGGTACTTACTACCAATCCCCAAAAAGTCTAATCTGTTTCCCCAAAGAGATTATGATTAGTTTGATACGTTGGCGGCTGTATTTTTTTCTGGTTCCTGAATTGTAAATGATGGTAAGCGAAGTATTGCTTTCAACCGATTGCATGTGTAAATCGAGTAAACCGAAAGATACTCCAAAGTTACCTTGATATTGTACAAAAAATATAACTTTTGGCATCATAATATCTAATTATTTCTAACAAACAAAAGTGCACACGAACACATGCCCCTCCCCATGTGTAATCTTAACACACACACGTACACGCACGCATACATATATTTATATATAGTTACACGTCTCCCTCCAATCTGCTATCTATTGAACATCATTTAATACGATGAAAAAAATGAAAATCTCATACACATTTACTGTGTGATTGTGCTTCTATCAATATACTGAGCTTTAAGATAAGGTATGTATATTGCGAAGAATTATCTAATCCCTCGATTCCAGAGACTGTTGATAAATAATCCGATTGGACTATGAGGATAGACGAATAGACACACGTACGAGCACGCACACACAGAGAAAAAGATACAGAGGAAACAAAGAAGATGGGGTGGATACTAAAAACAAAGGTAGAATCCAGATCGTCGTATATAAAGAGTGAGATTAAGATATATATATATATATATATATATATATATATATATATATATATATATATATATGTGTGTGTGTGTGTGTGTGTGTGTGTGTGTGTGTGTGTGTGTACGTGTGTGTGTGTGTGTGTGTGTGTTCAGTAAACTATAGTGGAAAGAGAAAGGGATCAAGCGAAAAGTAAGGAATGTTTAATCTCTCGAGCATGTGAATATTCTCAACTTCCTTGACTGTTGGTTGAATCAAAAATGAAGTTTTTTTTATCAGAGCGGCGAACTGAGCAGAAATACACATCCCAATAGATTCGTACAAACTTTGAAGACGATGATATTGATGTGTCCCTGTATTCACCCTTCTTTCCTTGGAACGTTTGTTCACCTGACTTTGAAAGACGTCATATCGATGAGGATGAACAAGAAGAGCAAACCAAAGAGATAAAAGCTATCAGAATAAGAGAAGTCAACTAAGATACTAAGTTTGGTTATTTTTCGTTGTGTTCAGATATGCAAAATTGCTTTTAGATATATTTTAGATATTAGACAAGTTGAGATCCTTGTACATATATGATAATATTCAAGATAACAGAATTCTATGTTAATTGAAAATGCATCTTCAATGTGAGCATTATCTGATTAGATTTATAAATGTTACTTCGTATATTTTGTAATAGTATGCAGTGAATGGACTCTCCATAATACGTTGATTATTTTGAATATTTTTCTGATATATATATATATATATACATATGTGTGTGTGTGTGTGTGTGTGTGTGTGTGTGTGTGTGGTGTATGTTTGTGTGTGAGAATACAAAGTATATAATTGCATCTGTGTTATATATATATATATATATATATATATATATATATATATATATATATAAAACTTATATGTATGATACCTATGTCTATTTGAAATCAACATACAAAGAATCGTATGAGTATATGCTATATTCACATAAATATATCAATTTTACTATAGGCATGTAACGGTATCAAATCAAGTTTAATTCACTTCAAATCAAATTTCACTTACTCCCGAAGCGTGGCCACTCATTGTTTGGGCTAGGCTTCTACTTTCCATAAAACTTGTCCTTAACATTTTCAGCTTTTGCTCCGTGTAGAACGTTGATAACTAATTTTGTTATCTTCATGATTTTCATTCAAGCACAAAGCTATGTTTACTCCACTGGCAAATAGTGACAAATACATGAACCATCTCAAATGTATTAAATAACCTGTTTATAGCCAGCTCTTTCAAATCTGATAAAAGGTCCTACTTGAGTTGCACTGCCCGTTTGTGTATACGTGTTGATAAAAATAAAAACGTCTGATTTGTCTATAGCTTTTCATAGCCGTGATTGTTGATGTACTTTTACCAGTGTCTCTTCAATCATCCGTGAAACATCTGCAAAGAGTCAACGAACGTTATATCGATTTCTTATGGTCTCTTGGTGAAATACAGACGGAATGATCACGAAGTGAGGCTGGCAATGTTAACCAAGCGAATTGATAAGAAAGACTCATGTGATTTCCAACTATCACCATTGCTTTCCTAAATTGTTTCTTCCAATCACTTATCATTAAGACGAAAGTGCATTATTCGTCTCTTTTGTCCCGCCATTAATATATTCCCGCATTCGTGTTCTTCTCACAGATTTCTGTTTCCTGTGTGCAATTAGAAACAGTTAACCAAGATGATCAACAAAGGTTCCTCCAGGTTTGAAGTTGCTCTAGTTAGCTGGCTGGCTGGCTTGCTGGCAATGTATCAATCATGTTTATTGACCAGACCATCGTAAATAGACAGCTGATCAATTTAAAGTTAATATCGCGTTGTGTCAAGAAAAAGGGTCCCTTATATTGGATGTGGGATCAATTCAAACGTTTATGGCAAAATAATCTCTAAGTTTTGTCCTGCAGCATTCGTGCTTATTTCAGAAAGTTTGGATCTCTTTTTGGTTGATCACTCCCAACAAGAGGCCAGGGAAGTAATAAATTGATCAATCTTTCCTGATCACTGCCAATACGACATGTTGCCCCCAGATGCCGATCGCTGGACAGTTTCAATTGAGTCACGGGGTCTATTCATTCTATTAGAATATTTATGAGACCTTGCTTTTAATCTTTTTTCATGTATAAAGTTGCATTAAAAAAGTAGATGTCGTGAATGACAAAGTTGCAAAATGAAAATACTTTTATTAAACAGAATTTACATGAATGTACATACTTGGATTTATTCTTAAATGCAGGCTTCATCACAGGATTATTTAACTCAAAGTATATAATTTTCATGTATTTCAAGATTATATTTGATACGTCTAAAATATCAAACGATGTCCCTAATAGATTATCTCGTAAAATAGATATATAGCAAATTTTTAGTAAGGTTAACATAAGCTAAGCCGACATTCAAATAATATTTAATTCCGTTTCAAAATGGAAAATAATTGTACAGATGTGTATCTTGGCTTGGGATACTGAATCGTTTGATTGCAAGTTTGAATCATAATGAATGCCAACTTTTAGTAAACCCAGCTTGCACGATATCAATCCAAGATGATTGCCCATAACTCCACGGGCAATGCGATCACCGAATCCAATATATGTGCAATATCCTATCGTTAAAAACTAAAATAACTTTCTACATTGGACAATGCATTCGTTGTGTTCTGTTCTTTGACCCAAACCTTCTAACTAATGAAGTCTAATACCAAAAAGTCAGTACATGTCAAATAGTAATTTACTATTTTGAAGCAATTTTAAAAAGTGAAAACACCCCTAGTACATTATGTTAGTTTCACATCAGTGACTGAAGTTAACCATACATCTGGGTTTTATTTCATGTAAAGAGGGGAAGAGACAGAGACAGAGACAGAGAGAGAGAGAGAGAGAGAGAGAGAGAGAGATGGTTGAGAGAAAAGATATATATATGCATATACATATATATAAGATAAAAAGTGAAATTAGTCTCTAATTGTGTTTAGCTTTTCTTGCAGAATAAAACCACCTGGTGTCAAACAATCATACGCGTGTGCGCGCACACTTGCGCACACGAACGCATTTAAATGTGGCATACAGTATATAGAGAACTGTCTGGCCAATCTTAGGTTCTAAACTCCTGAAACGATTTTTTTTTTTAACGATAATAATTGTTACCCTTTTTTTTTTTTCATGAATGGAACAAATATTCCAGACAATAAAAATAATTCCGACAAGTTTTTGGTGGTTTTCCCTCATATTCATTGAGAACCTTCAAGTGTGAATGGTAGTGAGACAGCCATTGTCGAATTTTTTTTAGCTCTTAACGCATTTCTAATGTATCGCCAAAGGACATTGTCAGATCTACCCACCTTGATTCCAAAGGTTACCAGCCTAATAAATGAAGTCAGTTTCTAAAAATGATTCGAATAGTAATTTAAAGTCGACCCCGTCTTTTGTTGGTTTCTATTTCACAGTTTGATTATGCACAATTTCGCTATGAATAGTTAAATGCTATTTTTTGGGCTGTGGTAGAAAAAAACCCCAGAAAAACTCAGAATGATAAAAAATACTGTGAAAATACATAAAACTCAAAGTATTACTACCCTCTCTATCCATCTATCTATCTATCCCTGAATATCTCTCATTCTCCCCAATCCCATATATATATATATGCTTTTTTCCCCCATTTACAACAATACACTTTTACTATTGAGGTATTTATTTATTGTCACTATGATTATATCATCTTGGATGAAATATCATCTTTGATGAAATATCATCTACCAGTGGAAATAATTTCTGACCATTGCTCATACTCAACTTATTTTAATTAGCTGTTTTTTTCTTAAATATCCGTTTTACCACTGAAAGAAAATGAGTGAATTGATAATTCCCCGCAGTAAATTATTCCTCTCTCGATCAAACTTACATTTTCTTGGGCGATGTGTCAGTTTTAGGGGAGAAAAATTAGGTTTTGGATGGTGTAAGACATTGTTTTACAAATTTTACTATAATTTTATACAGGACTATTACTTCCTGTCCTCAATACAATCAGTACCGATATTTTTTCAAAAACATGAAACTATATAAGAAGATAAATTACAAAAAAAACAACAATTTACTCTACCCCTGAAGATAATTTGGTTCACAACAAAAGCTGTACCTGTGCACGACGAAGAACACGAAACGGACGGAAAGCTAGGTTCTGCTTCATTGTTATATCGTGAATAGAAACTATCCCCATAAGACTTACATTTTCTTTCGAGGGTGACACTTTTACATAGGATAAGAAAGGCTCATTGATTGAAAGTGCAAACAGTTTGTACCAAAAATTCCTTTTATTCGAATTAGCATTTCACAAGTCATGCACTTCCCTTCTTTATTTTCATAAAATCTCTTGATAACTGTATCAGGTTTCCTGTATTCATATGTTAGGCTTTTTTGTCCCAAGCATACAAACACACACACATACACAAACACACATCTATATAGCTGTGTGTGTGTGCGTGCGTGTGTGTGCGTGCGTGCGTGTATGTGTAGGGAAAGAGAGAGAAGGGGTGTGAGAGAGAAAGAGAGAAATTGTATTTTTGTCTCCTAAGGATAATTATGATCCTATCAAAACTGCTGTTATCCTATCGTAGTTAGACAAGTTTCAGCTCATATCTCTTAGCGCTTCACTTCCCCAGCATATTCCATGATTTCCTGCCTGAAAGGACAGCTCACCACATAAAGACATTAACATAGTCTAATGCATCCCTGAAGTACCATTCCTTGATGCATGACACTTTAATTGGACACGATTAACTATTGTAGTCCATCGTCCTTTACAAAATAAATTATAAAAGTTCCCTCAAGCAATTTAGTCAGTATAACACAACACTGGGAATGCAAAGTATCAGTATCAACGATCTGATTTTTTATTATATAATCCAGCATATCCACTAGATACATTTCACCGTTTCTTATTCTAACGTTCATTGATGGGTACATATTTAGCTAACATTTGAAGACTTGGATTTTTAAAACTTACGGATTCACAGACATTTTGCCTGGTAATATAAAGAGCATAGTTAGAAAAAAGGACAAAAGCTGGAGCAAAAGGCTAGCCGATTGGTGCCTGTGGAAGTGTGAATGCTGTAGGGGAAGACAAGCTTCAAAATGACGTATATAAAAATAAACGCTGGTAATATATCAAGAAAATCTCGCTCACCGTGCAAGAAAAACAGATAGGCCTTTGTCAAGCAGTAGACTTGTAACAATCAATGTTGATCTCGATAGATAGATAGATAGATAGATAGATAGATAGATAGTAATTGTAAGTATTTTATAACTGGTTGCCTGAACTGCTTTGAGCGTCATTGTACAGAGGTCAGATATTTGCCAAAATGTATTATTCAGAAGTCTCATGAGACTAACCGAAGAATGAAAATGTAGATTAAAGACTCACGCTATTTTCTGGTTGCATGTTGTAGCGTTATAGTTTTCGTCTAATAAAAATGTCACATGGATAAATATGATCTGAATATTGAATATGCCACTGTATACAGCCCGAATATTTGCAACTGCAATCGCATATTTGCTCCTGAAGAAATAGAATGAAATTTTTGAGAAAAAAACATGTTACTTATCATATTTCCTGTTAATAATTTCCTATCGTTCGAAGCTATCATGAATAATGATAAATGGACATTCAATTGAAATATGCAATTGAGAACAGCGAACATTTCTTTTATGTGCTTACGTAGTAAGGCTTGAATCAACTATTCGGATTAATTTCCTAACTGCCATTTAGGATAAAAATACCGAACATCGCTAACATATGGTAACATATGATCTTTCTCAAAAAAATAAATTTCATTCTTTTTTTTTTCAAATGACTGTTTTTGATGTATAAACTACGGATAATAAGTTTTAAAAAATCTCTTTGAGCATGCATTTTTTTAGATAAGGAAAATCGAGGAATCTTAGGTGCACCAATTGATTTAGAATGAAAGATATATGCATGTGTAATGTAATGACATTTTTTTTCGATTATAGACTCTATTATCATCGTCTGTGTATCGGTTGGATTGGCATTTTCCCGTTTGAAATAAGGTTTTGATGAGTTTTGAGTGTGAAGGTGTGCGTATGTTGTTTGAGAAGTCAAGTTAGAATCATCAACAAATGCATCCCTATGTCAATTTCTTAAATTCCCTACGGGGTCAAGTTATAATATAATGTTATCCTTTCAAAACAACTAGGGAATGAGTACACAGACACGTACACGCACACACACACACACACACACACACACACACACACAACACACTCATATATATATATATGTGTGTGTGTGTGTGTGTGTGTGTGTGTGAGTGAGTGTGTATGTATATATGTGTGTGTGTGTATTTATTCTGTAATGCCAATGATAATGAGGTCTTTGGGAAGATCTATGTCGAACAACACACTAAAAAGATGATGATAATGATGATGATGATGATGGTGGTGGTGATGATGATGAAAAAAGGCAGAAGAGCAGGATGAAGATTAATGACCCTTAGAATAAGCTATGATGCAATGATATCTCTTAAATAGAATAGTTTTGTCTACAAAGGACAGTTATCATTTTTGGAGATTTAAAGTAGAATATGAAGAAAACAGAATCCTACGTTTTATTTTTTAATGTTAGCTTGCCTTTATGCTCCACATTAAAGCATCAGCTCAGAAGCAGTGGAGAATTCAAAGCTATCAATAGTGTTTTATTAGAGTAGATAAACGATTTCAACCATAATTATTCCTCTATTTTCAATCACAGACAGTGAATAGAAAGTGTCTGTAACACCAATATTCCATTACGATAAGCGATAACTGTCGTAAAATTGGAAACTCACTTATATCTTCATCCACCTCTGTTGTCGTAAACGAGGCTACATTATCAGCACCAATGCTATCTCCCTTACATAAACGATGGCTTTGGCTTGTATGGAAATTGTTCTTCTACTCCTATAAACTTGCACATATACTTGAGAATGCACGCACATATTTACATAGACCGATCCAAATCAAGACAACAAATAACACTTTTTATTGTTGATTTGCTTTGATTTCTGATTACCTGAAATTAGGATCATAATGGAATGGCCGTTATTGTGAATACAAATACATTAATATATGAATTAGATCGTATAAGTACAGAAGCTGCCATAAGAGAGGCATAAACTACAGCCCAACCTGATAAGGTTTTCAATGCATAAATCTATAATGGAGATGCGTCTCTTTAGGAGAGTGATACAGTAAGCTGTATTTCCTGCATCAAATTAAAGATAAATGCGTAGTCTTTGTAATTCTAAATCCAATCTAGTGTTTAAGACGTTATAACCACGAGGAAATTATGATTAGAAGTAGATGAGAGACTTAACTCTCAATATCAAACATGAATTGATCAATTCTAGAATTTATAAAATCTATTGATTATAACTGTTGTCTTCGAAATGTATTCTTGAAACGGGATCAGCAATTACATCCATCTTTTCTTGTCTATCATTGGGCATAGACCTTCCCCAACTTCCAACAAATCTATCGTGGGTGTTGCAAGACCAGTATTTCTTAAACCTGTCCAGTTCATTTAGCCATCTCATGTTTTAACTAACCAGGTTTCGCATTTATTTTCTTGGGATCAATTTTGTGGGACGTGATACCTATCATTCTTTCAACATGGCCGACCCATTGCCATTTGAATTTCCTAATGGTTCCTATGATGCCTCCTATTCCTGTTTTCCCCAAATATACTGTGCTGTCTTGTGGTCTCTCCATGTGATGTTGAGCATGATTATTTCATGTGCAGTGTCGTGCGATAAATACAATCAAAACACGTAGAAAGGACAGAAAGTCAAAAGGTATGATCTTCGTCGTTAAGAGAATCGTTCAGGCCTATATTATTAGATCATGCATATTCTAAGAGCATCATCATTTCGTCATTTCTCGAATCCTGCAATTTAATTTGGAATGTCATTGACTGATATTTAAATAGACACAAATATCATTTGATGTTATCCTCACTTCTCACTCTGGAAATTATGAAAAAAAACAAAAAAAAAAAACACTAAGGAAAAGACCAAACTGCACTGGCAGTTGGAAGCGACATAAATTTTCAATTTCCAACGATTGTTTTTGAATAGGGGAGGGCATTACTGAAAGTGACTAAAACTGTTTCGAAAACAGTTGACATTTAAAGTCAATATTAGTTACAGGCAGTCATAATAGTCATTTGCTACTGATTCTTTACATGAAGACGTAAGCGCTTGCCTCGTTTATAAGACACTTTGTAATTGTCATAGAATCGTACATCATTTCATCATTCTATGTTGTTGCCTCATCCAAGAGGATATTGTTTCTGTTGATTCTTAGTTATAATCAGTTATATTACCGTCATTTAAATCGTTCTTCTCTGGTGAATCCGCCGATGAAAGTAGCGATAATATGTCCTACGTGTCTCAATCTTCAATAAATCCGAATTGCCAAACGCTCATACCTGTAACGTTTGCAAAAATTTTAACACATTTTCGAACATACAAATGCTTCTTTGAAATATGTTTGTTGATAATGCTTTCATATATATATTTTTATGAACAGATTCACTACATCCTATCACTTTTGCACGTATTCTTGTGCCTCTCACTTTAGTAGTCCATGCATGTATCGACCAAGTATGTTGTGATGAGATGCAACAAAAGGTTGGAATAAAAATAATAGTCAGATAACTGTTTTTTGGAGGTAATTCACCATTGTCTATATTATGAATTTACAGAATCTGATTTCATTAGTGGTAGGGAAACAAACAAATCGTGATCTAAGCAGACACATCAGTCAAAATTTCAGAGCTGAATTACAAAGCCCCAATTTTATCAAGCTGATCGCATTTTGTATTTATGTCTGCAAGCAAGCTGGATGCAAGAAGCCGACGGGGAATCAAGAACCAGGAATGCCCTGAAGCAGACTTAGCAACAGCAGGCAGGAATCGATCCAATTTTTTTTTGCTCGACGTATTGATTTTTTCAGCTGAGGCACAAAGCTACCACCCCTTACCGTAAACCACTGATCATTGTGTGTTGTAATCAATTGCCCGACTAACACATTCCAACTGTCCACAATTCTTGACTAGAAGATTGCAAGAAACGCTTTCTATTGATCACTGAGCCTAAAGAATAATAATAAAAGAATAATGTTCTGTACATAGAATTTTCTCTTGGCAGTCAGTTCAAGAATACTTCTATTGTTTCCACAGTAATTCTCTTTGGCATCTTCTCCTGCCACCAAGTCTTCTTTTCTTTCAAACACACCAATAGTGCAAATAGAGATCAATTTATTTTTTGATGTTCCTCAGATTTTCCAGGCACTTTTGGCACATTACTTTCGAATGTAGATCATTGTACCCTCAGAGGTATATTTGAATATCAGAACATACTATACATATATATATATATATATATATATATATATATATATATATATATATATATATATATATATATATATATATATATATATATATATATATGATATTTTAACGATGGGATACCAACCTGGCCAGAAGGACACAATCTTTTGATTGATTCATTTTTTTTTGCGTTTTGTGATATCCCTATGATAATGAAATTGTTCAATAGCTGAAAATAAAATAAAATCACCAATCGTAGATTGTAAACGATACAACATAAAAGATTTCAAAAGTCAGAAAAAAAGTTGAATTCAGTTTTGTTGTTTTGGAAAAAAGTTGACGCATCAATATCATTTTAGAGAAAACAATCTGATTCCAACCAATATTCGAGTAGTTGAGGCTTGGTTTATGTGCACATGGCATCCGTCTGAAATCCCTAAAAATTCACACGATTTTGGTGCCTTAGTATATGTTCGATTAGAAATTGTATCAGTGTTTACATGCAAACAAGCAAAACAACAGTAAAATTGCCACCACCATCACTGCCAACAACAAAACAAATACAACAACAACAACAACAACAACAACAATAATAATAATAATAATAATAATAATAATAATGATAATAATAATAATAATAATAATAATAATAATAATAATCAGAGGAAGTCCTGGAGAATAGAAACCACAAATTACTCTGGAACTTGACATCCAAACCGACCACCTCATCCAGGCAAGAAGACTGGACTTGGTAATCGTAGACGAGAAAGGAAGACCTGCCAAATAGTAGACGTGGCTGCACCAGCAGGCCATAGAGTAAAGGGGATGGAGAGTGAAAAACAGGAAAAATACCAAGATCTAGCGAGAGAACTGAAGAAGATGGAACATGAAAGCCATGGTAGTGCTAGTCATAGTGGGTGCAGTAGGAACTGTCCCAAACACACTGAGGGCAAGACTGGAGGATATCAGGATAAAAGGAAGGATTGAGACTGTACAGACCACAGCACTGCTAGGAACTGCGCAGATACTGAGGCAAGTTCTAGAAATGTAAAGATTGCAACACTAATTGTTAACAGAGACCCAACAGAGGAAGGGAAATGAAAGCGGAAACGTAAACCACAGCACTGGCATGGTAGGCGAAAGAGAGAAGAGATGTTGGCTGAAGACCTGAGAAGACTTATTGTCACTCAGCCTTCAGCAATAACCACTGGGCCACCGGTGTGAAACTGTAAACTGCAGTATTACTGTGATTACTGTAGCCTATGAGAACTAGGAGAGAAGGGCTGAAGACTTGAGGAGACTTGCTGTCACTCAACCTTCAGCGGTACCTCCCAGGCAAATAATAATAATAATAATAATAATAATAATAATAATAATAATAATAATAATAATAATAATAATAATAATAATAATAATAATTGCGCTTTCTTGAGAAAAGTAAACGACAAACCTCAGTGAATACAGCAAGTTGGCTGGAAAAAGATATGAAAATAGGCAGGAGAGAGAACAAACATTTATGCCATTGTGAACTTCGATTCAATGATGTTGACAACTGTCATCTGCACAAGCTAGAGACTGCGATAGAAAACAAAAACAACTTTCACATCCAGGATATCCATCACTTACTAGCGAGGACAGCTACACCGGATAGTTGTTAAAGTGGAGGCCTATCAGAATTTAGATTTCTCAATGCTAACAGATCACAAAGTGAAAAATCTTCGAGAAATGAAGAAAACTGAACAATACCAGGGCATTTTGAAAAAATCTGGAATACTGATGATAATTCGTATCCGTGTACTGCATGACAAGTAGATTAAGCAGCAAGTTAAAAATGAATTGAAAATCATATATGACAGATTAGAAAAGTGGGAATTGTGCAAATGATTTTGGTTCGACCATCGTAACTCGAGGTATAGGTACGAGCCAGAGACCAGCGTTGAAAATTATAGAATAAAATCTTTCAAATCTTTGAGACCCGGAACAACAATTCCATTCAAACTGGGAGTTGAATGACGCAAATAAATAAAGGATGGACTGACATTTCGGAGACGGTACTGAACCCCAAACAACACACCGGAAACCAAAAAATTAAGCAAGATTTGAAAAACAAAACAAAAACGACTGTATGTACATACCAATATGCTGAAAGATATCATCTTTTTTTTATTCTTCACGGTTCTCTTTCAATTTCACTCAATACATTTAATAAGTATGCGTATGAAGGTGTGTCTGCTAGGATGGGGTATATATATATATGTGTTTTTTTGAAAAATGGAAAGTGAAGAATGAAAATGGCAGATACTGATCATTACAACAGGCTATTTTGCCTCAAACCACATTCTTTACATGGATAGAGAGATCGATAGATATATGGAAATGACACGTTCAAAGCGAAATATTCTTGTAGACGACACACAATACTGGATACTATATAAAACCAATGAAGCATAAGGGAAAAAAAAAGTGAACACTCTAGAAACTGTCTGATTCAAGGAAAATGAAAGATGACAGAATTCAAGCAAAATGAAAATAATGTAAAGGTTGGGAAGAGGATCTGGGTAGAACTGCCTTCCTTCACTATTCTTTGTTAGTCTGAGGTCATCAGTCATGGCTTACGAGGTTTGATAATGGCCGTCTGGTCAATTGCAGACCTCTGCATTTGCATCATTACTGGCGGAAATTGTTATTTCCCCACCTTCTTGGCCAGTAGACAGAAATGAATGAAGCAGTAGGTGTTTGTGTCCTGATTGCCTTGGAAACAATCATAGATTTATTGCAGCTTTAGTTATGACTGTTTTGAGGTGCAAGTGTCAAATTAGTTCTCGATAATCATTGCAGAAATAAGCATATACTGTTTCTATCTTTAGACACATCTTTTGTTTTACAATCGAATTTTCATATTTATTGTTTGTATTTGGTGTTCAAGAAAAAGTTATTTGCACATACCATTTTGATTTACTCCACTTTTCTCCATTATTTTTGAGTCTTTCATTCTTTCTATCTTCATTTCTTTCCTAGCTTCATTCTCAATTTTCTTTGATATTTTTTAATCGTTGTTTCTTCCTTTGTTCATACAATTTTCAGAGATCTTTACGGTCATTTTTTAGAATAAATCTTTTTCAGATCTACCTCGTTTTCCCTTCACGTGGTTTGTCATCTTGCTTTCATTCTATGTACTCTTTTGGCAACTGATATTGATTCCGTTCCGCATTTATCTTTCCTTTTTCCATTTCTCCCTTCCTCACAGTTAAACTCCTTGACCTTAATGTGTGTTTTTCTTGATCTGTTTCCATCACAAACCCTTCAATTTAGATTTCCTTTCTACGCTTTCATTTACCACCGTATTCTGACACCCATTTTCAACTGCTTTTTGCTTCTTCTTACCAATAGTCAAAATGTTTATAGACAGTATTGATTAGACGAGCAGTACAAGATATCTTATGGCAAAAGTCTATGGAATGCAGAACAAACATGCTGACG
>OY735201.1:64502442-64509942 GCA_963457665.1 Thysanoteuthis rhombus
TGTGTCCAGAATATCCATTATGTCGATTGGCTTATCATTTCGTGTTACTTTCGACATTTCTATCCTTCATTGCAAGCATCTGTATCTACAACTCAGGCATGCTTTAAACTCTTCTGTCTCCAGATGAATTCTACCACTCTGCTCAAAATTATGAAAGCCTATGAACCATATGTTGAGATCAATAGTTTAAAGGAAACACTTGATCTGATGTACAGTACCTCCGTTTGGATAGTGTCATGATTTTTGTGAAAGTACATCAAACATGCACTAGAATGTATATCAGTATGAACTTTTTAAAAACATTTTTCGTATAATTTAGATTTTTTTAAATGTGTTGAAAAATTTCATCATTTTGAAATATATGGATGATTTATTCAGGGATAATATTGGAAAACAATAGCGCATGTAATCGTGAAAAGATCGAAATGCAAGCTTATGATAGAAATAAAATGATATTTGGAACCAACAACTTTACCACGAATAATGTGTCTGATCATTGTCTCCTTTTATCATTGAGTTGATCACATTTTCAATTTGGTTCCTTACAAATTTGGGGTTTTTTGTTACAATTTGCATCATTTCTATCTCGAGGGTTTAAGTATTCTGTTTGGTTTCTACCCCGATATTTAGCTCTCTGTCTCTGTCTCTATCTATCTATCTATCTATCTATCTATCTATGTATTTCTTTCTCTCTCTCTCTCTCTCTCTCTCTCTATATATATATATATATATATATATATATATATATATATATATATATATATATATATATATATATATATATATATATATATGCGCAGGCCCTGCAATCTAGGATCCGATCGTCGTGGAAAGCCTTCCTAAATCTCTGCTCACCAAATGAATCAATTCATAGCATACATACAAAATGAATCTGTATATATTTATATATGTATGCATATACGTGTGTGTATGTGTGTTTTTTGTCTCCATCACAACATTTTGAAAATACCCTAGATGAAGAATTCAATGACTTCCCCCTATGAATTGAGCTGAGATAATTCTTTGCTGAAACTACGAAAGAGACATTTCAGACTAACTCAAATAACTTGGCAACTCGTTCAGCCTCAACGAAAAAAAGCATCGATATAACTAATGAAACATCTGAGCTAGCTGGAGAGACATTAGATTTGTATCAAAAGTTACAATAAACAGCTCCACCCGCATCATAAGATTACTGTTAAAGCATGAAAGTCCTTTAACAAGCTTGAAAATAATACTGATTCGAATATCACTTGAGCAAATAAAAGAGGAGCATATTGTTATCTAGGGTACTGATGATTACCTCATTGAGGCTTGTAGTCATTTAAATATACAGGATTCTACAAAGAACTCCCTTATGACCCATTCACCGGATATTAAAATATAATAACTAACTCCTTAACAGAGCAACATGATGATAACCTCATTGATAGAAGAACATCTGATATACTAAAAAAAAAACTCCCAGGAAACCTGTGCGATTTTTTTATTTTTTTCATAACTAAAATTTACAAAATATAAAAATTGGGTGATCAGTAATTTCCACCACTAACTTCCACATTAGAAACTATCAAAATGAGTAAACAACTAAATCCAACCCCTAGGTATGCAGGTTGAATCCTAAATGCGTTATATCACTGATATTTTGAATGAAGTCAAGCATCAATCTCTTTTTATAAAAAAAACTTCTCTAGTTATAATTGACGTCTTTTTATTAATTAAACACGAAGAAAAGATGTACATCTCAAATAAGAACAGAATAATAGAACTACTAAAAAACCTACCATGAAAACAATAACCACTTTTGAGCAATATAAACTCACCCTTAAAAGGCACAGTTGCATTTCATTTATGTCATATCTAGAAAACATGCCAAAATATATTTAATGTTACAAACTTATCTTACCCTAACTTTACGTAACTTTCCTTCTCTCTCTCTTTCTATCTATCAATCTATCTATCTATCTATCTATATCTATCTATCTATCTATCTATCTATATCTATCTCTCTCTCTCTCTCTCTCTCTCTATATATATATATATATATATATATATATATATATATAATGTGTACTTTAGAGAGTGAGACAGACTCGGGAGTGAAGTTTTTGGTGGTAAGGTTTATTAATCCTTATATGTCAATAGTCCATACATGTTTCGGGATTTCTCCCATCATCAGTGGCGTGTGTTGTGTGAGTGTGAATTAAAATGTACCATGCGGAACCAGAGTCCACTGCCAGGGGCTATGCATTGTGGGTAAGTTTTTTTGTCAGGGCTACTAGAGGCCTCCTGCTGAATGTAAGAATGACCAGCAGGTATTGGGATTTTGGTAAAGCAGCAGCAGTTGGTCTTGGGGAGGGCAGTGTGTGTCAAGGTAGGGGGTAGTGTTGCGGAGGTGGATTTTTTGGTATGTTTGGGATAGTGTAGAAGGAGGGGTGGTGGGGTCAAGGAGCTACATAGGTATCAACCTTGAAAGTTTTGCATCAAGTATTATATTTTTCCATATGATATAACATTAGTTAATATTGTTTGTATATGTGGGAATGTGTCAAGTTATGCTTATGCATCTGTATATACGCATATGTGTGTAAATACACTATATGTTTGTATATATATATATATATATATATATATATATATATATACATATATATATATATATATATATATATATATATAGTTATGTGTGTGTGTGAGTGTGTTTATATTAAATAATACCTGTTTGTATGCACATATGGATAGTTAAACATATAACGCTCATTTTCCATTGCCTTACAAACAACCTTAGTTGTATTGCACTTGACAATGACTTAAATAGTTTCCATAACAACCAAGTTTAAAGAAGAATACTCATACCCCTTAATCAATACAAACCCTAAAATATCAACTAGTGCAGTCACTACTTTCAACAAAACGTCTAATCACAGTACTATATCTTCCTCACAGGAAACAGTCCTGCTATGTAACTGAAACACTACTATTGATAATTAATTTTCAAAGAAAATCATTTGCATTGAATTTGGTTTCCATGGAAACATAACCTACTGACCTCTAAGGGATATACGTGCTATTGAAGATGGGAACCCTTCTCGATATATGTTAAGTATACTAATGAAATATTTGTCAATTATTGATTTACGAATGAAGTCTACACATAGTTTTACTCCTGAATCTGGCCTATCCCTAGAAATTCAATTATATATGTATGTATGTGTGTTTACATCTCTATGATAGAATCCCTTTGTGCAGGTGATATGAGTAAGCTGCCATTTCACATGTTCTTGGAGAGTAAATCACGCCATATGCTTCTAATATCTGCTAAAGTCCTCTCCACTGGTCAATGAAAAGTAATGAGTATGTCGATACAATTTTCATCTGAATGTCTCAGATATGAATTTACACAGGAAGTGTACCTTTTCTTCCAATTGACAACTTTTTGTCCGCATGTACAAGGTGTCAAACTGGAGATATGTAAATTGGCCCATCAATCTTTGCATTTTTATACTTTTCCAGTGTTCCTATGGTAAACCAGACATCTCAAATTTCTCTCAAAATCCATCGACTGGCAGATAAATAACCTCATCTTCTGCCAAACTGTCTTTCTTTGAGAAGCCAATACCATGCTGCATGTTACCTAAACGTTCCAGTAGCAATTTTTTTTATATGAATCATTAGAAGACAGGTTAAACTACATTGACTGTTTTGCTCATGATACAGGTGTTTATCACGCTTCCATTGATCTGACACTGCTCACTGCGATGGGTCACTGTACAAGTAGTTACCAACTACCTAAGAATGTTCACATTATACACGAAGGACATAACGGAACTTTTGTAAATTACTTCATTCTTGTCCGGTCTCTACGCTTATTATACTCTGGGCACCGAACTGCATGAATGTTGTACCTTAAAAAGTTCGAACAACTGTGAATCTGTGTGATTACCTTCAGCAAATGATGAAAACAAATCAAAATTTCTGCACTTTGTAGATGCCATACTAAAGCCACAGAGGGTGATAATATACAATATTCAATTTGCTTGCATACCTTAGGACGAATGTAATTTAAGTAATACTCAGCCATGTATATCGTAACTCTGAAGAAGCCACTGTCAAAATTACGGTCGCATATATCTAATGATAACAATTGCTTCAAGAATGAATATGGGTAAGGTTTGTCCTAAGATTGGATATGATCTACCCGGTATGCAAGAGGAGGTATCGTGGTGACTCCTATATCCTCCTGTAATATATAGTAAAATAGTTCAGATTTATTCGGTGTAGATTTGATAAAAGGAAAAAGGGAGATTAACTGACCAGAGTGAAGATTCCAGTTACCTTACGAAAGGGAATATCATTATGCAGCTCATCACAGACCAGTGTTTTCAGTCAAATTCACACTTTGATGCTCTGTTTTGTAGTATTGAAAATCGACAATTAGCAAACCCCACGGACCGTTGCTCATAAATTGTGTCCAATTCTCATTTCATGCTCAAATCCTATTCAATATAATCAGCTACGTTTGGTAAATGCACAAGAGGTATCTATCAAAGAATAATGGTTTTGAAAGCGAATTTCATATACCTTTGCCTATGTCATAGGACATATTGTTACAGTACTTATTCCACATTAACGAAGAAGTAAAAATCGTCCTCCTTTTCATGATTGTCAGATAAATAAACTCATATGAGTGTTTCTATCCTACTGGGGTCGATGTATGCTTCTTGCACCCGTGGCATGGCCTTTGAACAGATTAAATGCAGTTTTTTTTTCCATATATTTAAGGGGTCTATTTCAGTCATTATTATCAAATTGATCATACGGACTGTTATTAGAGTAGTTTATTCGATCAAGAGGTGCACTATGTTTTTATTCTTGTGTCATACTCGGATAAGATTATCGATTGTCAATATTGTGGGTGAAATGTTCCTGCTTGCGTTGTTGTATCGAGAGTTTGGAGGAATAAATTAAACCTAAACTGATGTTAATTCGTGCCGATGTAAAATGCAACATTTTTCTTCCATTGATGTTTAATGTGCCTTTGCCGTGTCCGATCTCCATTGAATCCACAGCTGTTGTCCAACAGAGCATGAAATTTATTTAATCATTTACTTACCTTTTTTTTCAATTATATCTTCGAGACAAGGGCAAGGGTCGATGTTCTCCAGATCAAAGCTTATCGACCGTGGGAAAAAAGCAACTTGAGGAAAAAAAAAAAAAAAAATATATATATATATATATATATATATATATGTAAGAACACTTGCACATACACACACAGATATACATATACATACATACACACACAGATATACATATACATACATACACATGCTTGTATAAATATATGCGAATAGATACAAAGGCTGTGGATATATTTATCCATATATAGGTGTGTATATGTGTCCATATTTCTTAATTTGTAGAAATATTTATATATTAAATATATAATATGGAAACAACTGCAATTTCACGTACGAACACGTGTATATATATATACATGTGTGCATGTGGATGAGTACAAACATAATATATACATAATCATACATTCATATTTTTAGTATATATTGGGGATATAGATGTATTATATATATATATATATATATATATATATATATATATATATATATATATATATATATATATATATATATATATATATATATATTGGTGCACTGAAAAACAGTGAGAAAGTTCGGAGAATTGAATGAATCGTTCATAATGATTGACGGCCAAGCATTGGGATGATTACATTATTCCTATTGAAGACGGCCATTTTTGCTCGTCGGCGTCCACGACATCGACCATATCCTTTTTACTCTCAGGAGATCTTTTGTGCCATTTGGACACACATTTACATAACATATTTTTTTCAAAACCCCAGAACCTTTGATAAACGTACAAAATTAATTATCCAATATCACCCGAAATTTCAAATCATTGCATAGCTCCATTTTTGAATCTGCCATATTTAGGACTCATCAGGATAAAATGTCTTCAAGCAATGCTCAATACCAAACTGAATAAGTCCACATTTCCTGGGAGTCTTAAAATTTTGGTCAGTATATATCACATGTTTTATCCAGTCTTTTTATCTATTATCCACACCACCTACGAATGATTATACACACATTCAGGTGGATAAAAAATCTGTGTGAGAAAATATGGGCTTGAAGCAGAGCCAGCCCAAGTTCTTCACTAGCCATATACACTTCGTGACCATTAGGAGAATCTCATATCCTGTTTTCCTATGTATTTCATACCATTGTTTGAAAAAAAAAACCCGGCTTGGCTCAAAAGAACGCGATAACATGAATGAAACACAAAGCGTTTTCCTTGATGTCAGTCTCCGAATGTGAGCGGCTGACCGTTCAATGATTCGTCAATGAATATGCATTTGCTTGACAAAAAGCACCCCTGCCCTTTCGGCAACCATATCGAACGCACAAATGCGGTTAAGCGTAAAGGATGGGGTAGGATAAGCGCTGGCAGATATTGATTATCATTGATTATTGCATGAATTTATTGAATTTATGTATTCTCCACCGATGTGACCTTGCTACATTTTAGGTTTTGGATTTTATCTCCCAAAGTTATTGGCTGAAATGGTTTCCAGGCCGTTGCTCGTGAAGTGAGTTTGGTCCTCATTCGATTCTCCGCTGTCGTAACCTGCATCTCATTGAACGATATAACTTCAAGGAGGGGGATTGAGAGGAAAAAAGATAAGCTTACGAGACCAGCTTGTGCAGTAGCTCTTTAGCTGGCTAGATAATTAGAAAGAAGCAATTATTGCCACATCAAACGAGGTGACTGTTGTGTAAAGATGGTAATCAAGCCAATATCACGACTTATTTGGAGAAAAGTGCAGGAAGACTTCGCCAGCTCTAGCTGTTTATAGAATGCCTGTCTTGTTACTGAGATTATTCCTCACCGATAACAATGGTCATTGTTTTGGCATGGGGTGCAACCAGAATTCAGAAAACTGATTAAAAGTCTGTTTAGAATGACGTTCTTACTTCGAGGATTGACGCAACACGATCATCCAACCTTTCGATAAGATCATATGGCCAAACGCTGCACTAAGCTTAGCTTTGCTAACGTCATTTTACAAGGATAGATTCTAGATAGAAATCCAGGAAACAAGAATTCTGGAAACCGTATAGCCATGTCCACTTTGTTGATTCCTTAAATAGGAAACTTCTGACATTTTGTGTCAATAAATGTGATATAATTTTCAAACCACTTTATTCCTGATAATCATCGAGCCTCTTACATTTCATTTTCATTTATCAAAATTTTCTTCAATAAGTAATTTGCGTAAAGATAATGCTTGTGAAAAAACATCTTTTATGCCTACTGTTCCTGATATTGAGTCATATTCCTTAAGCAAATTTTTGGCGCCCTAGCATCGAAATTTTTCCATTTTTAATTTCGGTTAAAACTGAAAACTTTTGAAATGTCATTGATATCCAATCATAAACTCAACACGTACAATTAATCGAT
>OY735201.1:64514942-64569942 GCA_963457665.1 Thysanoteuthis rhombus
ATTATCTGATATTCTACACTTTAATGTAAAACAAATTACCTAAGTGGCATTAAATATGTAATTCCCTATGATACCATTAAGTGAAAAAACATTATCAGAAAACCTATCTGAGTAATTATATGTATAACTTATTGATTATGGGTGTTTTATGATATTCGAATAAATGTGGGAGTCGTTGTATCCAATATGAATATTCCTAGTGAGCTAATTCTACAGTTTGAACTTATTTAGCGCACCAATATCATTTTCAATTCGGATATAGCATGGGGGTGAATAAGCAACAAAATCAAGGTATGATTTTCCTTTACTGTCTTAACACATTGAAATTGCAGCCAAACCATCATGAAGACATGTAAGTCCCAATGATACCATTTAATGCTATACATGTGAACACCATTGATCTTCATCAGATACACAACACTAAGGCACCTTTCGAGCAAGAAAATTACTAATCTCATCTCGTTGATCAATTTGTGAGTAATGATTTCTCTCCCAAGTATGTCATTCACTGTTATCAGACGAAGGAAATTGAGTAAATACATATTTTTTTACTTAACTTAGTGTGATGTCTTCAATGGTCATCCATTACAACCGTTTGTTTGCAATTTGTTGTGCAGTGCTCCAATAATCTGACCATGAACCAAACTAAGAAATGCACAGTACATAGAGAGAACCTTTTAGAAAATGGGAAGAGTTGAATCACTTGTTTCAATTTTCGTTTCTTATATTAGATGGCTCTAATGTTAGTCTACTTTTGAGCCACAATAAAGTTGGACATTCTTCTCTCATGTTTGAGTCATATGTGCTGTAAACAAGACAAGTTTTGCAATGAAAACATTTTCACTCGAGTAAGTAAGTGTATCCACTTCGACGAACTCAATTTTTTTTATTATGCAGTAGATGATAGTGTAGTCTATATACATGAAAAGTGACAACACACAAACACACACAGACACAACAACACAAACACACAGACACACAGACACACACACACACACATATATATATACATATATATTTATATGTATATATATATGTGTATGTATGTGTGGATATATATATATATATATATATATATATATATATATATATATATATATATATATATATATATATATATGTATATATGTATATACTATATTTCCTGCAGCTTTTATCCGAACTTTGCCTTGGAAAAGAATGAGAAGGAAACTATGAGTTTATGCTGACTTGTATATTCCGAATGTGGATACTTGGTATTCTGTAATTGCAGGCAATAAAAAGAGAAGCAAAAAGGGTTGCCAAATGATAAAGCAAACTTGAAGCATGTATTTCTCTTCCCATGTTTTTTTGTTTTTTTTTTAGAATCACCCACCTTTTTCAAAGCATTTTTGAGGTCCACATATGATTCCACTTGAACTAACGGATGATCATTATATTCCGAAAATCATACTTCCCCCAAATTAGGTCCTCTGTTTGCTTAGAATTTTATATTTCTCAATTATAACAGTACATCAATAACATATGTGCCAACTAGAAAGAGGATGAATTGGTCCAATCAGATTTTGTCTGCTATCGTCATTGATAGGGTAAGTTTTTACACTTTTTTCTGAACGTATGAATGATACAATAAATTTGACAAATGTTTCAGATTGAACTGATACATTTAGAGGAATTCTCTTCTATTGCATTCAATTGTTTTATTTGTGTTTCAATGAATAAATTCCTTAGGAAGTTACAGCGATATAGGTGAACATGTACGAACTAACCACAACCGCCCACAATAACACGATAGTAACAAAATATATTTTACAACTGAGTTTGCAATGTGCCAGACAGAACCAAACACAATAAATCACCGCACATAAAATAAATTGTGTATTGGTTCTTTTTTTATGGATAGACATTCGAACTATAACGAATTTCATAGATGTAGAAGTTACCTTCATAATTGACTTTTTAAAGTTACTTAACTAGACACACACACACACGTATATCTATATTTATCTGTCTATCCATCTATCTATCTATCTATCTATCTATCTATCTATATATATATATATATATATATATATATGTATGTAACTATCTATCTATCTATCTATCTATCTATCTATATATATATATATATATATATATATATATGTATATATATGTATGTATGTATGTATGCAAACATATACATGCATGCTTATACGTTAGTATGAGTATCTAAGTAATGGAATTCTACACATACATCTCCTTATAAATACTGTTATTTACACTGTCTTGGGCTAGTCGTCCATTTTCATAATAACGTAACTGCCGAACGCCTTGCATACCAATAAAGCGATATAGTTGAAAAACATAACAATCACTCATTGATTCATGGCTTGTGGTCCAGTACTTGATAAAATACCCTCTGCTTATTATCTTCACACATGACCAAGTTGAATATCGGTTGCAGTTGGGGGTTAATGCAAGAGAAGGCGTCGTAAAGGTTTTGTTATCTTAATTGACTGTCGACCTACATAAATATAGACATATACTTGGAATGGCTAAAGTGAGACATACGTTTGGCGCAGAAGATGCAGCTCTAAGAAGTGATGGAGATGGAATTTTATTTACGTATTCCATTTACTAACTGCGCTAAAAATTTTCTTGCGGAGAAAGCAAAACCAGACAAATACGAAAAGGACACGAGGTTTAAATTTGGTTCAATCGAACGTTTGAAAATGAAAAACTTTGCTGGCATCTTCTTGAGCTTCCAACCCATACAATATACTTTCTTCTGGAAATATGTCATTTCTTTTAGAATAGTTTCATAGGAGGGATGTATTGGCCATTGCTCTGAAGTACAGTGTCGTTTCGATCACTTCATTTATTTCCTTTTGGTTTGAGCTTTTTTTTTTCTCCAGAAATATGTTATAATCAAAATCATGACCACCTTTGTTAGACTAAAAGCTTCGAAAGCCTAGTCAAGCTAACCTATAAATGTGCGATGACTTCTAGAATGGATGGTAAAATGCTCAAGAGCCATAATTTAGTACGATGGGTGGGAAAAAACAAACCAGTTTAAAATTATAACTACATTGTATTGAAACTGTAAGTCTACTCATGTCTCCATTCCTCTTCTCTGCAGTGTCGCAGTCTGCATGAGTGATTTGGTTTTAATTGCTCCAAACCTAAACCATCTGATGAATTGCAAGACTGAAATCTCCTACAACCTAGATCAGTTACTTCTGGCGCAGGTCTCAGATCAACGATGACTATTAGCCTCAGCCTGTATGTTCAATACCTTTCTTGACTCCTGAACCACGTTGTAGTTTTTTAATTTGACTTGAATTTTGCAGTTATATTCTATTATCTCGGAGAATGATGAAAGATATATATATATATATATATATATATATATATATATATATATATATATATATATATATACATATATATATATATATATATATATATATATATATATATATATATATATGTTTGTATGCATATATGTATATATGCGTGTGTGTGTGTGTGTGTGCACGTTCAGGTGCATGTGTGTACGAATGCATGTATTAATATGACTGTGTAATTGCATATTCTGTCATTCGTGTGTCTGAGCTCACTGCATTAGGATACATCTCTTCCCCCCCCAAGAAAATACTTATTTACTTATTGACCGAAGACACACATCACGTGACGCCGCATCTCTTCAAGTTAAGCCTATTTGGCTATAAAACTGACTTTGCAATCAGTGGTAAACAGGAATTAGACGATTGACGTAAAGACTCTCAAAAAGGAAGGCCGACTTGTGTTTGCTAATTCCGGCCATTAGTTGCCAAAAATAATGAATGCCAAAAAAAGACGCAATCTGCTGAGTGGGATCAGTAAGGATGATTGTTTGAATGGACAAGCGAAGCGTTTGCGACAGGTTGGTAGGCAGCAAAATGAAGGTGCCCAAGCAAAGTTGAGATCTTAATTAGGAGACCAAGAAGGAATATGAAAATTGCATTAAGAGGAAAAAGAGGCGAGAGGAAGCAAAAAAAAAACAAAAAAACACACAAAGCAGACGAAGAAAAAGATGGCTGGAGTTCATGCAAACGATATTTCTTCACAATTATTGGCTTTTCTGAGGAGAGAAATATCTGAATCACCATGCAAGTAACGTTCAACTTTCGTTTTAAATTTGAACCCAGTATGATATGGCGTGAAAAGACGGGTTAAACGTTGTTGAGAGGACATCCGTTTGAAAAAAAAAATCGAGACGAAAAAAAATAAAGTATCAAAGAGGGAGGAAATAAAAGTAGCAGAGACAAAATATTACACAAGAACTCAACATATATATGTGTGGTGTGTGTATGGAGAGGGGAAATCAAAGAAGAGTGAGAGAGAGATTGGGGGAATGATATATATATATATATATATATATATATATATATATATATATATATATATATATATATATATATATATATATATATATATATATGTATGTATGTATATATATATAATTAAAGAGTGAGAGATATAGAAAGAGAAAGAGAGAGAGGGGGAGAGAAAGAGAGAAAGAGAGAGAAACGGACACTGATCGACGGATAGATGGATAGAAAGATAGATTTATAGAAAGAAATAAAGAATAAAAGATATGGACGGATGACGGATGTTTATCTAATTATCTATTGATCAATTATGCCTTCTTGGGGATTTTTAATTATACACAATACTCACAGATCAACTTCTTGATAACTACCAAAGTCTTAGAACATGTTCATTGTATATAAATACAACGAATTCATAATTACCAAAATTCACAGATCAACTCTCTGAAAATCATTCTAAGCTCAATTTTTTTAATCTATCTTAATTATACGTATCGTACTTCGTATTCTATCACTACTTCTTACCATCACTTGGCAACTTATCCGAAATTTATCTCACTATCGGAAAAAAACAAAGAAAACAAATGATTGTTTGGTAGATTTTGTTTCGGAAATCAGCATTGTCAACAGTGTTTTTGTGTTAGGAGAGAGATTACAAAGAAAACTTCATATATTTATTTCATCAACTAATGTCTCATATAAATCCTGCTTTTTAGTAAAGGGACTAAACCCGGGGAGTCCAATCTCTCTTCATAACTATGATCTTTTCTATACGAGGTTTAATCAATATGTAATGTATTCTACCAAAGACATATGCATCCCTTTAGAGAATATTTTTGATTTACTTTTGATGCATTTCATAAAAGGTGATTCATTGGGTTGAAATGATTACCATTCCTTAATCACTTTCCTCACCTATCATCTAGATTCCATTATTTTTCAATTTATATTCAGACGTGGTATTCTAGGAACCAACTAGTCTTATTTTGCACTTTTTGAGGTTTGCAAATTTCTTCTCGTTCTGATAAACTGTTAAAATTGATCTGCACTATATCTTGAAACACTGGTCCGTCAAACAGTTTAACATCGTCTGTGAAAAATTCAAGAAATTAAATTTTTCTGGTATATCATTTATACATATAAAAAATAACAATTAGGTTATAACTATCAGATTTGGATAAGCACACAGACACTCCAAATCGTGATTCTATCGTTTGTCAGTCGAAAAATAGCTAATCAAGCTGTTGTCTTTTTGTACACTATTTAAAGATCTCTCCAAGTTCTTTCAGGCACGGTGGCCTTTTCTGCCACAACCTCATTTACGTCCCTACACACGCCTGTTCAGCCACATTTCTTCTTTGTCCCCTCTCCTCCCTCGTCAGCGTATACACTTACACACACGATTACACACTTAAACACACACTAACACACACACACACACACACACAAACACACACACACACACATATATCTATATGATTTTTTTGATATCTACCTATGAGTCAGCGTGTGATATTTCTATTTTCTGTCCGTAACCTTATATATGGTGGGTACAGACATTAAAAAAAGTAAGCCTCAGGGAATAGCAATGAAATGGAAAATAAAATCTCTTGAATATACAAACGCCATAACAGAAATAGTTACATCATGATTGAAAAATGAACAGAGTGAAATTTAAGACGAATGAATAATAGTACCAAAAGGTCAAATAGAAAGAATCTGAGTAGCTAAATTTGAACAGATATGTCGAACAGAAGCATCATGGTAGAAACAAAAGATGAAGAATGAAAAGCCAAAAGAAGAAACGACGAATGAAAAAAAAGACCCAAGACCGACCGGAAATGTCTTGAACTAAATTGGAATGACTCAAGAATAATGAATGTACATAAAAAATAAATGTTTGAGGTGTAACACTAATGGGAACTAAAGAAAGAAAACAACGGAGGATATAAGTAGAAAAAAATAACCCAAATCAATAATTCAAGATTAAGAGATAAATCTATGGGTTTTTTCTATGAAGCAAATGCACAAGATTTGTTCTGATGCATGACTGTTCCTCTCTTCAAAGAATCCCCGTCAGCATTGGTTCAATAAATTTTAAACAAAATTTTAACATTTCCGATGCTGAATCGGTCCCAGTATTTGAAGCAGCTTTTCAGGTACCGAATATGCTCCAGGCAGTTGATATATCTTTTTCACCCTTGGTTATCACGAATTTCGCAAGGAAATGTTTTTAAAAAGTCAGGAAATATGATGATGTACTACCAATATCACCAGGCCTACACTTGAACACTTAATTACCAATTGCAAATATCGCATCAGCTGTATATAAGTCTCTCGTAAAGTTTTATTCATCAATGAATGTTGGTTAAAGTGATAGCGACCAATGCTGATCATAGGTTTGATGTAAACATGTCGAGAAGCAATATCTATGAATAGTTTATGTAATTTGCTTTTTTTACAATGATGTATAACATATTACATTTCCGTTATTTGCAGTGATTATTGTGCGTATAAGCTTATAATATCATAAGGAAAAGTATCTGAAATTATAACCCACAGAGGAAATTGAAATTGCATCCGGGTGAATAGATACAGCAAGCAAGCTTGGTAGCAAGATAGATAATCACTTATGTGCGTGATCATATTGACTCACGAATGAATGTTGATTCTTTGTGCCCACGCAAAGAAATTTTAGAAGCTTTAGAAATTCTGTTCAGTTTAAATAAACACCTTTGGTAAGTTCATTCCTGAGTAATCATCAACATCTGTCTATAGGTGTTTGTTTGATTTAGTCCTACACACATACGAATACACATACACATACATAAGTGAAATACAACAGAGGGAAGCAAATTCTTTTGAGAACATCATGAAATATTTTTTGAAGCCAACAGGGGACTCTGCACACAATATCTCCCTTATACATTTTTATTTTTCTACTTTGTTCGAATTGATTTTTCCTAGGATCATTAGTTGTCTGCTATGCAACTCTTTCGGGGATTTTAGAAACAAAACAGTTATACTGACATATTAACATTCCACCCCAGCAGTGTAGATCAAACACCACCTCTCTTTCTAACTATATATCTCATGTCAAACACGCTGTTTGTCATTTTGTATAGGGTATTATGTTAATTGTATACTGATATTTGATACCACGCATATATTTCTTGAAGCAAGACTCATATATATATATATATATATATATATATATATATATATATATATATATATATATGTGTGTGTTTCCGGGCCGGTTTCATTACAAATCAAGTAAATAAGTGCAGAGTGGGAATCGAACCCGTGTCCAACCACTGACAGTCTAAGCTGTCTTACCACATGATTTATACATTGCTATACTCCTTGTATACAAAAATGTGTGCATGTCACACATTTATGCTTCTATATAGATACCGTAGACATGAAATCACATATTTTCATGTATGTGCTTATGAATATGTGTGTATTTGCATGTATGTGTGTATGTGTGTAAGAGTGTGTATGTGTGTGTCTCGGCGATACTAACAAATATCTACCTCGTCAGACAAAAGTTTTGCAGATTGGAATTAAAAGTATGTTAGGTTAACTCAATGAATTCTCGGAAGAACTACACCAATCATCGACAATCATTTATTTCCGTATCCTTCTATTGGAACAGTTTTCGACATATTGCGTTCCGCAGAGTTCAAAGTTCTTTATTGGCCAATCAATTAGAGACGTTCCGGTTTGACCTCCAACCGTATACTTGCAGTAATCGAACGATTTCATGTTGATTTGATTTCATTTTAGTGCCGAATCGTGTGATTAATTCTGCAGAGTTGTTGCTCAGTATAGAATGCCACAATTGGGTTTAATTCGATTCTATTGTAGACATTCTGATTTTCAATTATATATGTCTCAGTCAAGTTGCGGCTGGGGTAATTCAAATGGTATAGATTTTGATTCTAATACAATTCATGTTGATACGGATTTGTTCCTCACAAGACTTGAAGTTTTCTCACTTATAGATCAAATCAAATGATACTATAGCCGTATACTTCATTTACATAAAAGTTCGGGTCTTTCATGGAAGTTAGCGGCAGTAGTAGATTTCCTGACGCTAGTGTTTTCCTTGCACAAATAATGTGACGGATCATTATCATCATCATTATCAGAATCAGTTTTTTTTTTACTGTTGGTCGTAGATCAAGGACTCCACCCGAGATTAATAGGACTTCTTCATCTTGGGTTTTGCAGAGCCAGCATTTCCTGAATTTGTTGTTCTTGCCTCGCTTTTTTATTTTTGAAGAGCATGGTTTCACAAATAATCTTTGGGGATCATGGTATGTCCATTGTCATGTGTATTTTCTACGTAATATTGAGCTTGTTACTTTCCTTGGCACATTGCATGGCAAAATGTTGGATTGTCAACCTTTTAGATAAGTTCGTCATTTAAGCTCCATTTGTGAAAGGGATATGCATCGGTCTCATAGCCTTATTCATGATATATCTCATTCTTGATGGTTGGGCTCGTTCTTCAGATTACTTACCATCACAGAAGGAAGATCGGTTGATTTCTTTTCTTTGGAATTTCATGGATATCTGTTGTCTAACGTAGATGCAGTGGCTCCCAATCTGAGTAAAAGATAGGGATACATTATTAGACTTAGTGGAAAACAAACACTGCCCTGAAATAATAGATTAGGAATAAAGCTATATAACAAAATTAAAAAAAGGATGCAGTTTGATTAACATTGCTAATGGATATGTTGTTGTAATGTTTGGTTTTAAATCCCTGAAACTGTTACGTGGTAAATACCTGATGACACCAACAAGAAACACACTCAAATTGATAATTTCTGATCAAAATTAATTTAATAACTGTTTCAAGCTAAGGACTCACTGATCCATCATCGTGCTTGTGTGTGTGGAACATAGAGAAGTTTGATTAAGTAGAGAAACTTGCTGGTGGTGTGGGTTAATACAGATCCATCCCAAAGAAGGTCGAATTTGCCATAAAAAAAAAAAATTCAGTACAATAATCTCAACTATCATAACATATCCAGTATAGGATGTCTTGTTGGAATTTGTCATCTGCATGGCATCGGATATAGATTGGTATTATCACTGGTTGCATAATATTCGTGTCATTGTTTGCAATAGTCATGAATATTCCATTGAAGTCTGTGGAAGTTGAGTGAACAACTCCAGTATGGCGACTCCTATTCAAGTATCCATGGATAACACAACTGTCACAACACCATCAAACACATCATCACACTAGAATGAGCTTTGAGCCGCAAGAGTCCTAGAAAAGTAGAGTGACTGACAAGTTCAGTTTCATGGTGGGAGAGTCACAAATTACATCCCTATGGGAAAAACTAGTCGGAAGTCCTGGAAAGACTTTCACCTGCATTCTAAGAGATGCTGAGCCTTGCCAAACGGTCATGAGTGACAGCAATTGGCTCTCTGCGGTGGACAAGTCAGCGTCCCGGGATAAATACAAGTCAGATGTACCAGCATCGAATCCAACCGTAATTCCTCTGACCACTCTTAATCCACGAATTTCCAATTGTTTCGAAAAGAAATTCGACAAGTTTTTACTCAAGTGACAGGACCTGCCAAGGAGCCTAAAGAGCAATGTACTTTATTGGCATATCACCAAGTTGCAGCCTTCCTCAGAACCGTGGTATAGAAGTTTAAATTTACTTAAGCCAGAATAACCCCTGCAATACCAGGATTCCGCTGATACCAAATTCCACTCGTTGAACAAACTAAAGTCAAAATGGAAAGGACGTACTGAGCACGAGAGGCGATTTAGCGAACTGAAGTAAGGCTGTAGCCTAAACACCCATTGAGCATCATGGCATTTTGTCCGGAAGGGGACACTTATAGAAAAGTTGGAAAGTAGCAACCTCATGGCGATTTGGCCAGACAAACTAAGGGCCCGGACGAATTTGGAACGGCTGAACATGACAAATTTAAAAAAAATGATATTTTCCCTTTCCAACTTGGTCATATAAGGTCTAGTAGACATAACAACTTGCCTTCCTTTGTTAGAAAACGGAGCATTTCCTCAGTTGCATCCCGAGAGCCTCGTTAAATGGGTCTAGCAGTATCGTCATTGACATGACCTAGTGCCCTGGTCTTTGGCAGAGATAATCAGAAATAATCAGGTAAAAGTGAAGCGGCGTGATGAGCGTAAGGGCCAAAGTGAAACTCACACTCAAGCCAAAGACCCTGGGTGAACTGTTCAAAAGCTGAAAACAGATATTTCCTGCTTTACGTAAGTTAGACAATAAACGTTCCCATGAACCATTGTAGTATGGTTTGGATATCGATAAAAACCAAGAAGATAGTTTTGTTGGAGCTTACTGTTCTTAAACTGCATAGAGAAACTGGTGATTTTGTGTTAGAATAATGGATTGGAGCACCGTTGTGAGCTCATATACGTAAAGCTGTATAGGCATCGCAAGCTATTCTACTTACGCAGTCCTGAGAAATATGAGGACAATGGAGGTAAAGCCATAATAATCGTCTCGGGGACTGCCATAACTTTCCAGTGGCTCTGACTGAAAAGGAATATGTGGCGTAATCTATCCATCTGGATACAAGTCAAGACTTAATCAAGCTTTGCAGGGAACATCGGGTTCCATCACTGACGAGGTGTCTGGGTCGCACCATACGAGGAGTTGAAGATGTGTACTTATTTGTTTATTTCTATTGCAAGATGCGTAAGAATTTTTTTACAATTTCTCTGAAGCGTTCCTTTTGTTGAAATTGGGGAAAAAAATTAAGTTCATCTTGAAAGGATTTGATTTTATATAAAATTACATATTGATATATCATCATCATCATCATCATCATCATCATCATCATCATCATCATCATCATCATCATCATCATCATCATCATCATCATCATCAGTCTTTTAACGTCTGTCGTCGGGTATACACTTTCCCCAGGATTCGCCACAATTCTCTATCGTCGAGCCAGTATTTCTTGAATTTTTCTAGTTCATCTGTCCATCCTGTATTCTGTCGTCCTCGGTTTCTCCCATGATCTCTGGGGATCCATGTTGTGAGTCGTGATGATGGTTGTGTAAATCATAAATCATTTTTCAGCTGTTCATATAAAGTACATTCATGCCCATCCCCTCTATCTTCCCCCCCTCTCTCTCTCCCTTTCTCCCTCTCTTTGTTTATTTATCTCTCTCTCCCTCTCTCTTCATGTAGTGTAAAATTCATTACCAATGCATTTTAGGATGTATATTAGTTTTAAGAATTTTACCAGATCCGATGTAGTGATAATATTTAAAAACTAATATGTTTTTTTCTGTTGAGTGTTGTTTTAGTGTTTGGATCTGCTTGGTTAGTAAGTTGTTTGCATAGTTGTAGGGGTATTTGAAGATATTAGATATAGAATTGGACTTTTTTTTCAGGACCATCAGGATAACACTTAGTGCAGTTTTTACCCCTCCCCCCTCATTTTTCATGTATAGGACAGCATATTTTCTTTGTATTTGAATTCTATAATAGATCAATTTCCTTTGCGGGTGAATTTGATTTCTAAAATTAAAAAAAAATTGAGTTCAAGTAAAGATACAAAAACCAATGTACAGACTCTAATCAATTTTTTTTTTTTCCAGTCATATCCACTGAGGATGTAGTTTCTGAACATTTTTTGATATGTGAACTCAAACTATTGCTAAATGTTTGGAATGTCAAAAAGAACCGATTAAACTTTGCAGGATACCTTCACGCAGGCTTTTAAACAAGCATTATTTTACTAAATATTCAGATCCAAATAGAAAAATACTTTCATATGCTGGTAAAATACTTCGATCCATAATCACATCATAAGCAAAAAAAAAAAAAAAACTACGTTGTATTTGTTGGTTTTCAACTTTCTTCTATTTCTTTCCTGTCGTCTTATTTAATTATTGAATCTGATATAAATGTTCAAACAATTGCGATTAAATATCGACGCTATAATTATTATTGCATGACTGATTGTTATTTCTCTTCCTTTTTATTTTAGGTAAGTTGAAGGGAAAAGCTAGAACCGGATGACATGCGAACGTCTCCACGAGTGAATCATTTATCCTTTATCCAGCACAGGTATTTATGCATATCACAAGGGATAACATATTATGAGATTATCATATAACGTAGTTACATTTCTTTTTATTATCCTCATGATGAAATAGCTCAATGCAAATGTAAACTGTTATTGATCTATCCGTCTAACTATCTATCAATCAATCAATCAATCAATCAATCTATCTATCTATCTATCTATCTATCTATCTATCTATCTATCTATCAATCTATCCATGTATCTATCCATGTACTTATCTATCTGCCAGTCTATCTATCTATCTATCTATCTATCTATCTATCTATCTATCTATCTCAGCGTATACACTCACCTGCAAGTGTGAACATGCATGTGTTTATCATATTATACTGTAGGTATTCGTGAACGTTCTTTGGTGTGAGTATATTTTGAGACATTTTCTGCATAACCCCAACTCTAGAAGTGGTAGCATCTTGGGGATCACACTATTTGTAATATCGTCTTTTTAGAGTACCTTGAAAATGCGTCATCGATATAAAACTAGTAGATAACCAAGGCTTTTAGCGACCGGAAAGGATAGACTGGACCACATTTTTTTTTAAGTATGTTTGTGTCTTACTTACGTAATAAGGGAACCTCGATGGTCTACAAAAGCTTAGTTAGCATTCTGCCGTGTGTTTTCACATCTCACTTGATTCCATACATTCCTGTCAAAATTGCGAACTAACAATGAAGAAAGTCTTACCTGAGTTCATTTCTGGGATAGGAACGCTAAGGTTCCCCTTTTATTGATAATAAAACCTTTTCGCTGAGCGCCATTTTACGGAATATTCCACGCAGGCATTCTATTTTTCGATAGTGGGAAAATGTTTTATTCAAAACCCAAAATGGCTACACTGAACATCACAAGGCAAACTGTCAGTTTATAACTTATTAATACAGCCGTTTTTCTTCACAAATAATGATATTTACTTTCTGATACAGTGTCTTTTTTTAAAATTAAATTTGCTATCCTACCAGTGTTGGTTTCTAGCTTACATCTTCTGACGGTCAGTATAGATACACAATATCCTTTCCGTGGCATTAACTGCTATTTTTATTTTTTGGAACGAATATCTGAATAACCATCGATAAAGCTATCACAACCTCTATTACTTGGATCGTTTTTGAACAGAGTTCTAAGGATTGGACTCTCATCAATGAAGCTAAAACGCCATGACAAAATAACTCAACAATAATGCAGTAATAACGTATTAGCCACGTAAACATTGATTATGATAATTCCTTTCGGCAAGTTAGATATTATGCCCAGAGAGAGAATTCGGCGAAGATTAACAGATATTTACAATTATTATTCCGTATAATTATGCATCGTTCATAAGATTTGCCAACATCAATTCTATTGGGCCACAAATACGTGACGAAAGAAGAGAAATTTGTTTCGTAGATCTTCCTAGTAGGATGTTAATAAAAAAGTATCTGTCGAAATCCTAATTTCTATTTTGAACACCAAAAAAGACCCGACTTACTTAGTAAAACTAACCTATATAATTATGTTTTCGTTGCATGATAGGTAGAGCTAACATTTTAGAAGCTCAATCATAATATAATTTACTCTCAGTGTTTTTTTTTCGTGAACTACTCATTAACTACTTTACTACAAGGGTTCAGATATTTAGCAAAAAGATGCTGGATTACGCCAATGCACAAAACTAGCCAAGCAAAGAACAACGAAAGAATATAATTTCATTATATTGATTTCCTTCGGGAAATTGCAATAATCAGTTTTCAACACCGCTATGTATTACTTTGCAGAAGGGCCTTGAATGGGAATATAACACCTCAAAGGACGATGAACAGGTCTTGCTGTGGAACAGCATATTTAAACGAAGAGTATTTTCCCGAAAAGAGATAAGCACCATTTAAAAGATAAATGTGTTTAACTGAATAAAAAAAAAATTGGGATCCTATTTTTCTAAAAATTTAACCCTAATTGAAATTTATAGTTTATTAAGTCTTAATTAAATGAAAAGTTCTAAACAAGAATTAGATTTTTAATTTGATTAGGAACATTTACTTTTTGAATGGTGCTATCCGTGTTTAGGAACCACACTCTTCAAGTGCCAGTAAAAAAGTTCGTGTTCTATATAACTAAACTCTACTAAAGGAAAACCAAAGCAAGTTCAGGCTGTTCTTATTTTACCAGTACAATATCAGTAGTCACATGTTTAATCAGCTGAGTTATCATACCTCTCACGCGCTCTATGCACTGGGAGACCCTTAAACGGATTTGTATACACAAACACTTTTCCTGTATATATATCGATCCATGTATGTATGTATATATTTGCATATCATAAGATTGGACAGTTTATGTCCTACTGAAAGAGATAATCGTACAGATATTTTATTAAGAAACATAGTCCGTCCTTCAACTGTAGTAACTGAAAAGCAATATGAACAGTTGGCCACGTGAATGATTGAACGTGGCTGGTTGTTCCATTCGCTACACAGTCAACACCGGCGCTGGACGAAATATGTTTCTAAACAATATGCCTTACAATTATCATATATACATATTTGCATGTATTCGTGTCTACCAATTGATAAACAAGTGGGCAGGTGCGGACAGAAATAAACTGGTTGAATATGTAAAAATATATGTGTGGCTGTGTGTGTCTGTGAGACCGTCATCATAGAGACAAATATACATATTTATGATGAACTTGCTATCTCGTACTCCTATATTGTTGTACACTACAAATGTCGGGAGCGTCGACTAAAACTAAAACCAAAATTGTCAACATAGATTCCTTCAGTTTTCAAGTAAATCTGACAGGCTGGCTAACTAGCTGTATTTATCACGCGTACAAGTCACACCGATCGAGCAAGAGGGCTGGATATAAGTGTAAACTAGATTGGTCTTTTTGTCAATGACTTACTGCGTTCACGCTCTGTTTTCCTCAATTTTTGCTTTCTCAGTAATCGCCTAGTGAGAAGGGATTCATTGATCATCCCTTTTCCAATTATCATTTGGTCATCCAGACACTTGATGCTGCCAATTATGTTGTTCAATTGATAGTTTCTGTTGAATGACTAATCGGACCTGTTCACTAAAAGTCAAAAATAAAGAGAAATTCCCAAGTGAATACATACATACTTTTCTTGGAGTGATTAATCCTTCTATGAGTCGTACGCACCTTTATAAACAGAAAATCAAAATGAATGAGAATTGCTATTTGTAAGTCTTCATCTCGCAAGTTGACAGTGGAACAATCAAACTCCCAAAATACCCAGCAAGGAATGTATATCTGTCACCTTAAGCATTAACTCAATTGGTGAAGATTTATGGATTTCGAAAGTCCCCCAATCCCATAATATTATGGATTGGAAAATGACCATTGAGTGTAAACACGTATTGTGTGGTAGTACTGATTCTTATTCTGTAGAGCTCTCATTTAAAATGAGAAATGGTCGATGTAACAACTATTCCAATCGGTGGGTGACGGTTAGGATATTCTTCTATGTTAGTTAAATAATATTGGCAAAGACAAATATTAAAGCATAATGTCAGAATTACGTGTTTTAAAAGTTTTAAAGAACAACGATAGAAAAATACCCAACTGATATTTCAAATGTTTATCATTAATAACCGAATAAATATATAATTGATAGATCTATAAATTGCCACAATAAATCACAACTGTAACTGATGTACCACTCCGAGAGAAGATTCATTCTTACACCTAATACCGACAATCGAGAGTCTTGGGTGTTCTGTGACTTGAAATATCCAATACGATATATCTTTTCCTGGTACCAGTGGAAGAATCTTGTTTAAAAAATAGTATTTTAAAGTTTATGTTTGCAATGATTCACACTGATCGCTCACTACTACGACATCTTCTAACGCTACAGATCAACCCTTCCCTTCTTTAGAGTTAGGTGTTGCAATATCACAAAGCATGAAATCAGAAGATTTAATCCATTGATTAAACTAGTATCCGTATATCATATTCATGACGCTATTTTTCTTGATAGCTTCTATCTAAATTCACAAAATTGCCTTTCAAAAAATATGTAAGGTTTCGATATTACCTAGTCTATCAAAATATGCAGATATTAAGATCATCCCATCTATTTTTCAGAGGATGATTTAATACATTTTGGTAAGGATTGAACCACTTTCACCTTCTCGAAAATACGAGTCAAATTTTATGATCACGTAAAACATTTATAGTTCAGCTCAATCATCGTGATTAAGTGTGATGAATAATACTTATGACCTTGTTGTGAATAAAAGACGGAAGTGAACTGAATAAACGATCATACGAAAAATGAGGATGGGAAATTGCATGAGATTTGTGAAAATTGATGAAAATGCAGAGATGATATCGAAGATAACTGAAGAATAGTTTAAGAACCTCTCTGCTTTGAAAATGAAAATTTCACCGTCTGACACTCCGATAGAGAATAGCAACATTCTAGATGTAACGATGAAGAAAGTAACATTCATGCTACAAAATAATAAGAGCCGAAAAGCTTCAGGTGAAGATGGAGTAATGACAGACCCTTTAAAAGATGCAGGCATGGAGTCCATCACAAAGGACTATAATAACCATTCAAACAATTCTCTCAAGAGAGGAAAGTGCCCCAAACCTCTGTCTAGTGATCATGCTATAGAAGAAAGCAAACGATAGGTACTTTGGCAATTACCCCTTTATTTTTTCCTTACATTCACAAACAATTTTCGAAAATTCTCTCAAATATATAGATTATAGATTAACAAACACTATCGATGAAAACTAACTGAGTGAACTGGAAGGCTTTAAAAGAGGCTATATCCACAATATCCTACACACATTAAATCAACTGAACAAAACTCCATAAGAATAGATGGAAAAGCTTTAGACGGAGTCGAAATACATGTACCTAGGTGATAGAGCAAAATGAACACCACGGAAATGATAAAGGGCAGCCCTAACAGTAGGTCGGAATGTATTTGGTATGAATAGAGACTATCAACTAATATCATCTAAACGCAAAGTATACAATCAATGCATGATTCCAGGTATGACGTATGGTTACAAAACCTGGGAAACCACGATACCATTCAAGCCAGAACGCCACATAAGGCATAGGAAGCTACAATGTTAGTGATAGAAAAAAAGCATGAATCTGGGAAAGGAATAGGTCAAAGAATATCTTAAGCGACACAAAAGGAGATAGATGGAACACATAACAGAATGAGTAAAAGCTAATGGAACAGAATGCTCACCGATTGATGTACGTAGGGGTTGTGAACGGTAGGAAAAACTATTGTAGCGGAAGGCAATAGGAAATACTTCCCAGCAGCAGTGGTTATGTACTGGCTGGTGTTAAAAATTATGAGCATGCTGCATAAGTATGTCAAAAGAGCCCTTGAATAACAACGGATTTAGAGGAGTATAACATAATGTATTCTTAAGATGTTTTTTCTTTCAACATCATATCCAGAGTGTAAATCAGGATTTTACCGAACTCTAATACATGCATATATAATCTTCATGCAAAGTTTTGAAATATAAAGATATTAAGTTTGAATTGAATCAAAAAACCAAAGATTTTAAAAAGTAAAAATAGTTCAATCCCATCGTTACGATGACGTCCATTACATTATACATCCGGGAAATATTGATATATTGGGGGCAGGGAAAAAAACAACAGTAATATTTTTGAAAATGACAAATTATCTGTTGTTTTGTTTGTTTTTTGTTGTTGTTGTTATTTTCTTTTTCTTCAATGGAAATGTTCTGTTTTCATGTTCAAGAATGTTAATTCTGTCACTTTCTCTCATTTTGTATTTGCCCTTTTAATGTTATAGTTTTGCGATGCTCGAAAAAATGTATCCCCTTCATGAGGAGTAAACAAGAGAAAAATGTATAAAATTGTAATCTGATTTCATAGCAAAGATTATCGAAATATTTTTTTCATTTTCCATAATAGGCACATTTTAAATGGCAACGTTTGGATAGGCTACACAATACAAACATCCGCACGCGCACACACACGTACACACTTACAACAAAGCACAAGGCGCACAAATAAAAAGAGGAAAAATATTGATCTGTGAAAATTAACGATGTTCCAGAAGAAAAGAAGATAAATTTTTCCTGTATTAAAACTTAATTTAATCTTTACTCGATTTTCTGTTCGGGTAAATCGATTTAAAAGATCAATACTCCTTGGATTCGAGAGATTGGGTCCCACTGATCATTAATGAGGAATCGAAATGGAAAACAGATTAAAAAAATGAAACAATAAGAATGAAAGGCCCAGTTTCGGACAGCGTCCAAATAAAAAAAAAAGAAAAAATAATTCAGGAGCATCAGTTCTGACCACGCCTTCAAACTTTTAACATTATATCTATATATTCAACGATACACACACACACACACACGCACACACGCACGTACACACTCACACACACACACACATCTCTCTCTCTCTCTCTCTCTCTCTCTCTCTCTCTCTCTCTCTTAGAATTAGAAGAATCTGCTCCACCAATAGTGAACTTAACAGACACAAACATAACCTAATACAATATTTCACCCAACGAGGTTATCCACTAGATGACACAAAAAAAAACAAATAAAAAAAGCGACTGGAATACCCAGAGATGAAACCCTTTTGCTGTCCCACAATAACAAACCCAACCGCATACCCCTTATAACAACCTTCAACAACACACTCCCACCCTTAGCACACATCATCAATAATAGATGGAACATTCTCACGATCAAAACAGATCTAAAAGGAACATTCACAGACCCATGTGTTATCTCCTACCGCAGACCCAAAAACATCAGAGACATGATCAGTAGCAATACTATCGTTTACAATAAAGTCGTACACAAAAATACACCTAGAACAATTAAATTCTGCACACCTTGCAACATAAGAAACAGTCTATGTTGCAACCACCTCAAGTACACCAACACATTCACAAGCACCACCACAAAAGAGAGTTACCACATATACCACAATAGCAACTGCCGCAGTAAGAACATTATATACCTTCTAGAGTGCAATAGATGTAAGGTACAGTACATTGGCAAGTCCGAGTGGCAATTTAATATTAGACTCAACAATTATAGACATAGGATTAAGTCAAAAAATAATCGTAGCCCACTTCCTGTAGAACTACACTTTCGCACACCTGACCACAATTTTGCCACTGATGCTAGCTTCACCATCATAGAAAAAATAGAAAAAACTACTCCAATTGACATAACTAAAGTTCTAGAAAAACACGAAGACATGTGGATCAACAAACTTAAAACCCTATACCCTAATGGATTAAATACTAAACTGAACAACCCTCACCACACAGAACACTGATACACACAACTCCTACCATTAATATCCTCACACCCACATCTTAGACACACTCAATAATGGAAGCTTCAAAGTCACATAGACCCATAGGAAAAACTTCACCTTAGCCTGTTACAACCCCTGTCCAAATCAAAGCCAAAACACTTTCAGCAACATTTTCAGTAACTTTTAAGGTTGATACCTATGTAGCTCCTTGACCCCACCACCCCTTCTTCTACACTATCCCAAACATACAAAAAAATCTACCTCCCCAACACTACCCCCTACCTTGACACACTCTGCCCTCCCCAAGTCCAACTGCTGCTGCTTTACCAAAATCCCAATACCTGCTGGTCATTCTTACATTCAGCATGAGGCCTCTTGTAGCCCTGACAACAAAACTTACCCACAATGCATAGCCGCTGGCAGAGGACTCTGGTTCCACATGGTACATTTTAATTCACACTCACACAACACGCACCACTGATGATGGGAGAAATCCCGAAACATGTATGGACTATTGACATATAAGGATTAATAAACCTTACCACCAAAAACTTCACTCCCGAGTCTGTCTCACTCTCTAAAGTACACATTATATATATATATATATATATATATATATATATATATATATATATATATATATATATATATAATGAGATTTTGTATGATTGGCATTCGTAAAGATGATATCCTTATTTGGTTTTTATGCAGTCGGAGATTAAAATCAACACAACAGATTTTATATTCACATAGGGGAACACTGAATGGAAGTAACACAGACCATGACCCACATCTATTATAACAACTATTTATCTCTAATCGTCGAATATGTTTTCTACTCAAGTTAGTCCTATGTTTGAAATCTTCGTGATTATACCATTTACCAAAAAAAAAAAGCAAACTACATGAAGCATGAAATGAGGTACACATTGAAATCACAGTTGAGAGAGAGAGAGAGAAGAAGGGTGATGTTTGATCGACACTGCTTTGGTACCATGTCTATATAATTGTTTTTGAATCCCCAAAATAGTTATACTGTGAACCATTGAGGATCGCAACAAGTGACACAAAAAACATTGAAAATGGTTCCCTAATGTTCTAAAGTTTAAAACTAAAAAGCTTACCACACACACACACACACATATATATATATATATATATATATATATATATATATTATCATGAGTCATCAAAACTGGCTTTGAATATTGGTAAAAAAACTCGGAATGGTTCGCTAAAGTACTTTTGCTTCATAAGTGTTCATAATTCAGACATCGTGCGGGGACATCACTCATGAGAAAAGTTTGTGCATATGTATACGTGCATGTATGTGTATGTAAGGGTGGTTTGTGTGCGTATCTGTATGTAGATCAATAAGTACAAAGATAGGTAAAAGGGAATAGGGAGTTAGAGAGTTTCGCAAATACTTCTTACATTTGTATTGGATACTTTTCGTGTACGTAATATTCTATACCATATTTAACCAAACATAAATGATTGTTGAACTTTTGCCATGGTTTTAAACCGTTTTTGATGTGAATAATTATTTCCAGTTTAGATTCGATGGTGTTTCACAAATTGTTGATATCGTGACTAAATATAAAGTATTGCGAGAAATAGTTTGAAAGTGATTTTGTGAAATAAAACACAGGAGTATGAAATTTGAGTTTCACCTACTTTAACGTGTACTATGTTGCATTCACAACCAAAATACAAAGAATGTTGAGCAGCAAAAAATTTGACTTCTTTCCTCGGCAAAACTCTTTTCTCGTCAGATGCGTCGATTAACACAGATGATGTAGGGATTACGGTAACGATTCCAGGAATCCCACCAAACTCTGTCTGAATTTCAAGACAAAAGTTTTTGGTCGAGGTGAATTCTGTTTAGACCGTGAAATCCCTCAATTATCTTGATCTGTTTGACGGCGTGAAAAATCAGGTGTCACCCACATACACACACACACACACACACACACATGTATATATATATATATATATATATATATATATATATATATATATATATATATATATATATATATATATATATATATCACAAGGATAGCCTAAAGCAACTTGATCAAGGGACTTTGAAGTACAGAAGAAATTGTATCGACCTATTAGGAGTTTTTTTTATGATACATAGAATGAATTTTGCCATCCATTGCTCAAAATACCTCAATAAAAAATGCTGGCTATATATATTTATAGATAAATATAAGTATACATATATATATATATATATATATATATATATATATATGATTTTGATATTAAATTCACAATAGAATTTCCCAAAAGATTATACCATTTTGGTCTATTTCTTCACTATATTTGTGGATGCGATTGTTGTCGTTTCTTCATAAGGGTATATGTTTAACACAGCATCAGATAATATGGCATCATTATAATGGAATCATCAGATTTTTACCATATAACAGGGATTCAAAAGCAAAATATTTATATTATCATGCCCCAAGTAGTGTTGATTTAACACCATGTGCGAGCGTGCACACATAAACACACATACACACATATATATATATATATATATATATATATATGTATATATATACATATATATATATATGTATATATATACATATATGAATATATATATACATATATATAAACTTATTGTATCATATATACTCACAGCTATCGTGAAATATTTGGCTGAAATAAAAAAGAAATGTTCAAGAAATTTTTTTTCCAACAATGTAGTGATTAAATCTGTAAGACTTTGCACACGCAATATATATATATATATATATATATATATATATATATATATATATATATTGCATGATAATTTTTGTTCTTATTTTCACAACTTGAAATGAAGAGCCCTAGGATAAAATAGGCTTGAGATTGTAAGTAAATCAGACAAAACGGATAAAAACTCAATTGAAGTCAGAAAACCCATCTGAGTATTACACATTGGTGTCAAATTCGTGTGAATCGATGTTTTTACCTGTCAGTAAGGAATACATCCTAAATCCTCTTTTACTACACGATTATGAACAACGGCGAACTGAAGAAAAAAACCATGAAGTTATTAAAATTTTAATCAATTTCCCCAAGAGAGGCATTTAAATCTAATTCCTTTCCTTCTGTATCAATGATCAATAGCAGTAAACTTCTCATTTCAATGATTTTAATTTCAAATCGATTGACTTCATGTTCACTTTTATGTAACCTACTGCATTTATAAGTTGTTTCCCTAACATGGGTATGAATATCTTGATAATTATACACATTTGATTTACGCTTTATGTCAGTAAAGAGGCTTGTACAGACGACGAGATGAAAAAGCAGAACAAAGGGATACAAGGAGTAAGAAGGAGCCTGACGGAAATCACGAGTTAGAAACGTAGAAAATCGTGACCACTGAAGCGATACATTACGAAAAAAGATAGTGAAATAAGAGTCAGAAATTTATGAAAGCAGAATGCATGGAATGGAAATTTTCCCTTCCACTCCATTACCTATTCCAATTAAGTTTCCAACAGATTGTTTGTTTGTTTTTTTTCATCAAATAGCATCTGTTACAGGCGAGATATTTTGGCTGTCTATATGTTAATGTCAGTGTGTAATGACATATCATATACACAGACACACAGACACACAGACACAGACACAGACACACACTTACATTTCTACGCATATATACACATGTGCGTATATATATATATGTATGTTCATATATGATGTTAACTTGTTTATTCTCTGGTTTAAGGAGAATATACAAATTGAGCTACCGATATTTTCTTCCTCGGGTTTCTTCTCTGTAACTCCAATTAAATACTAACAGGATTTAAAACATTATTGCACAAATTTTTTTAAAAAAAGAGTGTTTTAACATATCAGAATGTGTAATGGACAACAAGAGTCTGAAGCACTCCAAGTAAAAATGGAAATTACCTAATCTTATAGTGGGAAGGACTTGGAGCTGATTCAAGCAACTTACGTTCAATGCACTAAGCATATATATATATATATATATATATATATATATATATATATATATATATATATATATATATATACATACATGTATATATATATATATTCATATATATATATATATATATATATATATATATATATGCATATATACATATTCATATATATATATATGTATATATATATATATATATATATATATATATATATGTATATATATATATATATATATATATATATATGTATATATATATTATTGCCGCTACTGATTGATTTTTTTTATGTAGATTCAGGTCAGCACTGCCCCCTGGTGGCAGCTTCTGAAGGTTTTCCAATAAGAGTCTACATCTTAAGTATATATGATTTGTCTATATGTTTTACTGTTATGCTGTAAAAAAAAACTCTTAGACATATGTATAGCCAAATACATTTTGGTATTCTAACTTGAAGGACCTGGAAGAGGAATTAATTTTTTAAAGTTTCGTGGAATATTTTTTCAAGGTTTTAGGAGATCCTCAATCTACAATATCTTATTATATCTGTATCGTCAAAAGTCTCCACTCGCCAGACACAACACCTATTTGACATAAATCTCTGATATTCTTTATGTTGGGAATTTATTTGTTCCATGTGTTTTTTTTTGTTTTTGTCTGGGAGGGACTTAGATGATTTTTTTTTACATAATAAAATATCGTTTCTTTTCTTTTTTTCTATGGATCATTGGAAATGAAAATGCAATACAATTATCTCAGTATATCTCAGATTGCGATGTAATTTGATTAATGCCTGTGTTGGTATAGTACAGTCAAGGTTTATTTTCATTATTCACAAATTTGGAAATAAGTAGCTATATTCATCACATGGAGGAATTTTTTAATTTTGGCTTTAAAGGATGAAAATCAACGCAAATTGAGAATTAAGTTTTTCTTTTATTTCCAAAATTGAGCGGTGATTTTTAAATTGGTTTCAGGGGTCGGGATGCAAAGGAATTTTCTTTATTCTTAAATCAATGTGAATTATTCTCACTCTAAGAGACAAAACGAAAGGGGAATTTTTTTTAATTTTATGGATGGAAATCAGAAAGGGTTTTAAACCATGTTGGGGGTCAGAATGGAAGGATGAGATTATTCAACTTCTAGTGATCTAAAAAAAAAAATTTTTCGGGAAAAAACCAAGGTGCCAATTGCGTGGGGGATTTCCACTTTTAATGGTGAAAATCGTGGTGCATTTTTTTTCTTCACTTTTTTGAGTTGAAATTGTGGCCGTGTGATCAGATATATATATATATATATATATATATATATATATATATATATATATATTTTTTTTTTTTTTTTTTTTCTCTAAAAATCGTGGGGAAGATTTTTTTTTCCTCACATCACTTCCATCTCCACCCCAAATACACTTTTTAAAGGTTTAGCTTCTATTTTCCTCTAGCATTAACAAACTGTTTTAACCCCGTGACCTGATTTTTAATATTTGACCGTTTCTTTTACATAAATATCTCTTTTTTATATTAGCCCGACGCTTTCCTTACATTAGCCGAACATCTTTATTTAACATTAGTAGCCAATTTATCCAACAGAGTGAAAATTGGATGTCAAATCAATTTTAAAAAAAATTAGATTTAACTCTATCTGATTTTCATCCACATATCTTTCTATTTCTTTTTTTGGATAGCAGTTTACATCGCCTGTTAGAGCAGTGTTTTGTCAAGAAACTATCGAACGTAAGTGAATCCTATTTTCAGCCCATAGAATTATCTTTTCCGTATGATCATATATACTCCTTTAGGCTATGTAAAATGAAAAGAAATACACCCCTTACACGATGAAATGTGAAGAAATATGTTCTTTTCTTTTCTGAAATTAAGATGATATTAAAAAAACTGGAATCTCACTTTCCATTATATATATATATATATATATATAATATATATATATATATATATATATATATACTTCAGATCATAAAAGCATGATTCTTCAAAATGAGTCGAAAATGTCATTAGTTAACAGAAAATGAGATTTGATGCAAAATATTTAAACACTAAAACCTAAATGAATTAGAATATTAAATCAATTGCCATATCTAGTAGAACTGATATAAAAGTAACTGTTGCAGCTCATATCACAGGAACTGACGGTAATTTAACTACTTCTTCTATGAAACAAGGCTCCATGTATATATTATTATTTCAGAAAGATAGTCACAAATGTGCTTTAGTAGACCTTTCAGATAGTTTAAGAAACAGCACACTTCAGTAGCCAATATCTGGCAAGTAAACGCTTGCACGATCCTCAGCTCATAACATGTTTTCAGCTTGTCAAAAATCTGTTCACTCAGGTTTTCATGAGCTATATTTTTAGTCAAATCCCAGTTCGCAAGACTTGTATGGTATTGGTACTTTTTGCAGCACCAACCCCATACAATTACTCTATGACAGACTGGTCTACGCAAATGCTATCGAAGAGACGTTAATTTTAGTGTAATATTTTCTAAAGCTCTGAATTTTCTTGTAAGGAGACTGAGCGTTGTCTCATTTACCTTTCGCAATCTGCATATCATGTCGTAGAGAAGAGAAGCAGATTTTACTTGCAAAATATATATAATGCTAGGGATACCACAAACGTAAGTTTCAGGAAAACACAGGTAACATCAGGAAAAGCAGACAATGTGTCAAATGCAAATAAAATGACGATGTCACTTTTAGTGAATGGATGCAACATTGCTAATGCTGGATCGGATCTGGCACCACTATCATGTGATACAATATATATATATATATATATATATATATATATATATATATATATATATATGTGTGTGTGTGTGTGTGTGTGTGTGTGTGTGTGTGTGTGTGTGTGTGTGTTACATATATATAATATATATGTATATTTGTGTGTGTGTGTGTATGTGTGCTTGACGCTTCTCTGTACCACCAAAAGTTCTATTTGATAGAATACCATGCAGGTTTTGAACAATGAGTACCTTAACGTCTATATCTAATGTTGTTACTAAGAAAGTATCACGAGCAATATCTCAAATATGTGGTAATATTCTTGAGTCTGATCCTTGATCTGAACAATGTTCAAAGATATTTTCTTTTTACTCAATGACAATGTAAATACTCGGTAAACATAAACATTTTAAAGCTATTTATATTGGGAATCATTGCTTGTAACCAGATGGGCCACCATGTCGAAGGGAGTTGTATCGTTATCATTGACATGAACAGAAATATGCAAGTCAGGAGGAACCTTTTATGAAAGCTTAATTTCCTTTTTAAACCCTTTTCTCTATTATCCGGTGTTGTCAAGGTGTCTGAGTGATAAACAGCTGGCAGTATATTACTTTGTAACCACCTTTGATCTATGACTGCAGCATACAGATCCATAGCAGTCACTAGTAAGTATATACTCGGTTTTCCTACAATAGATCGAAGTACTGTAAGTAGATCTGCTTTTCCGACGGATCTCATGTCAAATGGATATATATAATGATCAGTGCCATGGTCAGTTTTCAGTTTTCATGATTTCCTACCTAGGATAGCATTGAAATTTATTATCTGGAAACAGTGTATAATAACCAGAGACTTCCCGTTGTAAACTGTCCCCCCCCCAAAAAAAACAACAGTAGATTGGCCTCCTCGATTCGATCTGAAAATTTTGCTATAAAGACAACTAACCCCATTTTGCAAATTGCTTGAATTGGTATTTTCCCACTTTCATGTATATCCTACTGTGCCGTAGAAACCAAATTCCATTAGAAGTTTGTTACGCACAGTTAGCAGGTCACCAATGTTTCTATGGATGGGTAACACATCTCTTTAAGTACATCCACGAGGGATTTCATTCCCTGGGAAAATAGTTTCAGCTGACATGGTTTAATTCTCTTATTCCACCGAACCATTAATGGGCTGTCATAAAATTCTGCTATATTCCTTATGAGTAAAACCCTGCTACCTTCCAACGCCATTGGATGATTATCAGCTAGGCGCACCCTTCGCCTTTCAAAAGTACACATAGTTTTTCATTTCCTTGATCTAGAGCCTAATTGTCAGAGAGTACATATTCCCAACATGAACATTCATCGTGCATAATTGATATCGTCCAAGCTGTGTATCCATGAAATGAACAAAGCAAGTGATTACAACTAAAGAGAAATGATTACCTCCTGATTGCTTCACGAATATGGAGAAAATAAAGATACATTTCAAGGATGAGAGCCATGTACTTGAACTGTGGTTGTTCAGCTGGCCCTTTTTTTCTTCGAGGCTACAAAATTCGGATGCCGATGGGATTTATCAAGAGCAGCATATATAACTTGGTGGACAAGGTTCGGTCCACCTTACATGCATGAGCTTCAATAAAGATTCAAATATCTCACTGGTAGCAGTAAGAGCAATAGAAGTAGAAACTTTCAAGCCATTGCTGTCAAACCAATCATTGATCTTGAGAGCTGAAATTCTGATATGTGATCGACCAAAAATTATATAGCACCGATGGTCAAGTGTTGCAAGGAATTTTCATGTTATTAATTTACATATAGCGAATGATGGTTGATCAATTACTAACACTAGAACATGGCTTGAATTTTAAAAAACCTGTCGCAACATGACAACATCCATTGACTGGTATTTTATGGTTACTGCATGTGCTAATTTAAGGGAATGAGGCTTGATGTCGATGTAAGAAATGTAAAATCTTGCAGAACTATAGCATAAGAAACCCATGAAAGGAGTTTTTTTCTAATCATCCCAGGTTCCTTCGTCCGTTTTCAAGATGATGGTTGCATTCATTTTCCCTCTACAGTATGAGAGCTGAAGGTAATTAATCTGACGTAACCTTTTACGTAAGATACAGTACGTTCACACCTTGGTTGGACTTCTAGACGCTCATCTGTGTATGATGTAGGGAGTGCATAGATCAATTTTCTCTTTGAAGTTGTCTAATTTATCACTCTGATAATATGTGCACCCTCTGTTTCCAACTGATGGTTTTTCCATATTGACTACTCCTGTCCAATAAAAGTAGGTTGAAATCGATTCATAAAGTCCTGCAGATAAAAACAAATGATTTGATCCATTTTAAGGTGACAAATCACAGCTGATTATTTGGACAGAACTTGATGATTTACTACGAAACTTTGGTATCATAGAGATGCTGGTTAGCTCTCACGTTCGCAATGAATAGATAAGGTTCAACTCCCTCTCGGTATGAAAATAGAGGAAATAAGTTTTGCATCATTTAAAAAAAAAGGATCCTCTTTTTATTGAAAGGGCTTAAGTGGCCAACTGCAAAAATTTAGCATATACTGTAATGCAAAAAAAAAACAATGTCATTTATGGATTCATTTAAAAAGAAACAAGAAATGGTAATTATGTGCATCCATACCTATTTCTTGTTCTGTTTATTTGAAAGGAACGTACTAGGACTGCTCTTGAAAACATTAACAACTATCAGTGCTGTCGGTTCATTTCCTCTCGTCTGTGTGCGAGACAGAAACTCCAAGGATTTTTATCAGGTTCAGAACTGATGGCTCAGTAGAAAGACAAGTTGGAGTCAAAAACAATATCAAAACCAATTTTGGAGATCTGCAACAGTGCACCTACTATTTCATATAAAGGTTTTGCCAATTGAGCAGTTTTTCCAAAGCCCTGTCACAAGAACTTGTTATATATATGCAATTTTGTTGTTTCTCTGAATCTGAATTAAAAGGTGTATTCACTGGACATGCTATTGGAAATTATTCCATATACAGAATCTTACAGAACAATTTATGATTTTGATCGAAATGTGCAGATGTCATTCAAAGAAGATCATGTATAGCAATAAAAATCTAAATTTCTACGAAACTGAAAAAAATATCCTGAATTCAGAAATGAGAATAGAAATCGCAAGGAAATAGTGAGAAATGTCTAATTCAAAGATGAAATTTGTAGCATAAGTCTATGAATTTTCTTCTGGACATTGATTATAGAATTTTACCCTTAATATTGTTGTTTGTGTTATAACAGTATGTTTTACTATATAGTGAAAAATAGTTTCGTACAATGTACTTGGATATTCACAAAAATGTACATTTGAAATAATTAAGAGCACAGGGAATTCGAAAATGCTAGCACTTGAGCAGCCTCTCAGTTTTAGATTTTTGAAATAGTTGCCATAGAATGTATCTTTCCCATGATCAGCCCGTCCTACTATCAACTATCATTCAGAGTTTGATTTTTTTTTTTCGGATTAGCCAATCAAAACATTTTTGGAATCATCAGAAGTGCAGGGTATCAAGAAGGAAGATGTTTGGCATGTGTGTAAACATCACTATGATTCGGTATTTTCAGGATAATTGCGGTAAAATAAATGGACTTTAGTCAGCCTAGAAGTATTGTCAATATTTTTGTCAATATTTTTGGGAGCAGATGATTCAATAGACGTCTCAATATATTGTTCAACATCATGAGAAAATCAGGAAATTTTCAAAACCTTCAACTCTACTTTGCTAATATGAATTCACCATGCAAAATACATATTTTCACCATATATTTCGATTCAAAGATTTTATGAATATTAAATATTAGGTTTTTCGTTTCTTCGGACCACGGGTAACGATAGGGGTAATTTTGGCATTGGCGTATAGACCTACATGGACGCAATTCTGGTTTTTCAATCTCTGCTACCGTGAAGTACATGTGTACGTAATACATACATTGGTCAGCCAAATTTTTTCCGAGACAAAAGATTCGGAAAGCCTGAAAATAATTCCTCAACGCTGTAGAAAAGTTTTGAAAATCTGATTAAAACATTCTCTCTGCACTTGCTATGTGTATTTCTTTACATAAAAAACAATGTCAGGTTTACTATATTTTTTTGCTCGAGTTTCCTGTAGAATAACCTAGTTATACATTTTCGGTATTTTCAGATCATGGTAAAATATTGTTGGCATCTGGGCAGACATCTGCTTGACTGCAGTTCTGGATTCAAACGTGGCCGCTGTGAAATGAGTTATTTCCGATATCTCGGCTTATAGTCAGCGTACAGACATAGTTAAAAACACTTACTGGATGTTTGGCCTCAGAATTGAGCTCACTCTCATAGCAAATAAAAACTAATTTCAAGCAATATTTGTGATTTGATTTCATTATTGAAATAGACATTCTTTATATAATAACATTAAAACTTTCAACATTTTCCCGCTTTGAACAGTCAAACAATTTTTTTTGTTTTCTGAGCATTCCCCAAATATATCTTGGTACATAAACACCATCCAAAAGCTCAGTCGAAACCCCTTAGTTCAGATGAACATAAGCATCATCTGAAGCTTAAAACAAGATGAATACCATGATAGATAACATCACTTCATTCGTATAATTCAGAATATTATTTCTCATGCAACTGTTCCCAAAGTTGTACTGTCTTTCTATGGATGTGCTTGGTGAGTCAATTCTACATATCAAAACTGTTTCCTAGACCCTACAATATTACCCATTAAAATGTCGATTTAGTGATCACCCTGAGCTACAAGGATGCAGTAATTTGATGATAACATTCAAATGGTTGTTTTCTCTCTGCATCACATAGTCGTTCTACTATCTATCATATATTCAGGCACTATAATCAAATAGAACCACGAAAATTAGCTCAGTATTGCAATACCATAAATCTTGTGTATTAGAACATGAAGTTCATGTTCATTGTAGTGTTTAGTTGCATCTTTCATTTAGTTTTGTGATTGACGATCATTCCTGGGATTTACCTTGCGTTCTTAATCTTCTTCTCCACACCAATGCCTATATAAAGCTTCTAGTATATAAACATCTTTCTTAAATTAAGTTTTGCCTTCTTGTTTACAATCAATACTACTTTGAATTTAGTGTTCCCTCATTATTTCACTCTTCTATCGGTAATTTCGAAACTACTGACCCCTAAAAGGGCGTCAGATAATGAAAGAGCATGATGATGTCAAAATCGAAACTGCAGACTATGGCTAATGCATATATCATCCAAGAGAGGATTCAACATGTTTTGAATGTCAATGAAATAGGCCACTAAGACTATAGAACGTACGTTGCCAAGGGTATCAATGGTGACGTCAGTTTAAGGATACCAGTAAAGAAGCAGAAATACGCCAGGTTTTGTCAATAAACACCGTGTAAGATGCTACGTCCCACGGTGAATCTTGAATAAACTTAAAGATTTTGATGGTCAGTTCATGGTTCTAACCAGATCAATCAGTACATATACCAGAATAATGTAGTCGGTTACTATGAGTTTTTACTTCCATTTGCCAGCTAGTTGAAGCTCATGTACTGCCAGGGAAAATTTAAAGGTAACTAGTAAAACCCATTAAAATGTACAGGTAGCAGTATCTGAGGGACATGTTGTTGAAGTACAAAATATTTTCAGCCCTCCCTGTCGTTGAACATTGAACTTCCCCAGAATGTGCCACAAATCTTAATCATGGGCGTCCGGAGCCAGTATTTTCTGAATCTGTCTTGTTCATCTCTTCATTTTGTATTCTGTCGGCTGCAGTTTTGCAGTTGATCTCTGGGGATCCATTTTGTGAGTCGTGATGTCCATCGGTCTTGCAACATGGCCTGTCAATTGCCATCAAAGTTTTTTTTTATCGATTCTATGATGTCTTTGACTCATTTCCTTCCTAACATACAGCACAGTATATCAGGAGGGAAATAGGAGTCAAAGACATCATAGGATCGATTAAAAAACTTTGTGTTGTCTTGATATCTCTCGACAAGGTTTAGCTGGATTTTCTCATGTGTGCGTTAAGTGCTTCTCAGTTTGAGGGTCGGTCTCTTGGTTATGTTACATATTTGAGCTCCCTAAGTGACTATATGAAGAATGCATTGGTTGTATACTCCTCTTTTTAGAATCATTGGGATCATCTGGTTTTTAGGGTTGAGCTTGCTCTGCCGAAGGCTTACCATCTTGGAGTGATTGTTAACTTGATTTCTTCTTTTGAGAATTTCATCAAGAAGTGTCTAACCGATAACAGAACAAACCATCAAAGATCTTGACCAACTCTTGGATGAAAGGCTCCAGGTGATGACTGTAAATTTTGACGAAATTATTCTTATATTGACACTTACAAAATCAACCGTTGAAACAGGATTCACGGAAGAGACAATGCAACGAACAATCCATCCTTCAGCAGATTGCTAACAACACAAATGTTGAACATAAACTAATGAAACGCTTCCAATCCCATCAAATGATGAAAAAACGGTCTGGATACCTCTGACAAGGAGTTTTCACAAATTACGCCATGTTCATCAGGTGGCACAAAAAGCAACAGCATCATACACTTTGAAGAAATTTTCAATAGGCTGACACTTTATAACTTGCTGCATATGAACGTTGTCCTGAAGTATGTTGTCCTAGTCCTGGTAGATGCACGCTTCGTCAAGCTTTTCAAGCACAGTGCAGTATTTATGGTAACAGGTTCCTTTGAGATTGAGCTAGATTTCGCTGGGACGCAACGAAGCAGCAGTGTAACTGATATTCCCCGTATCCACAGAAAAAGACAATATTAGGAAACTCTTTGGACTGAACAAAACCGATTATACTTTCTGCAGTTGATGAAAATTAACTTGAATTTCATCTCAGCACTGGTGAAACTAGCAGAAGTGGAAGGTGCATTGGTCAACTCTGCATGCTTGATATACAATCCCAAAGGGTATCCATATATCAAATATCAATGACCTTAGGTGACATCTGTTTTGCAAACAAATAGCGGGCAGAAGTTGATGGAGTGTCTGTTCGGCCAACCAAAATGGTAATTCTTAGAATGAACAAGGTAAGACGATACCCATCAATGCAAAGCTTCCAACCGCCCCACGGACAATCGTGAAGTTGGTCAAGGGACAGTGGGAAGCTTATTGAACATCTCAGAGGTGTCCATGTATTAGAAATAACTCAGATTATTCACAGATTCCCCATGCATGAAGATACCAACAATGGTTTAACTAATCTAGAAATACATTGAATAGGAACACAAATGCTAAACGCAAAGATGTTTGCATAACCCTGGTTGGTCATCAAACCTCTATTGGATTCCCTGCACCAGAAAACATGGGTTTAGCATTTTTGATTGAGTCCTTAGGTTGACTAGCTCAAGTTATATATTTTACGGTTGTCATTTTTGAGATTCAGTCTGGTGACTCTGAAAGTGTCTACACAAATGCCATCACCATTTCATTGGTTCCCTAAGCCTATGATGTTGAAAAAAAAAGATTTGCAAATCTACGACACTCCAAATGGGAATACATAGTGAATCTAGCTGTGCAAAATAAGTATCTCAGATAATATTACAAAGGTAGAGATGAGTTTAATCAATTACTTTTTGATTGATTTTCTGTTATATGCTGCACAATTTTGATCCTTTAACTGGGTTCTTCGACCCAATAAACATGGGACTTGCCTATTCATTCATGTCTCTTATGCAGAATCGAAACTGGGATTTGGGAAATTAGTGTTTTGCGGGAGGACATTTGTAAACCCAAATTGGTGTCCATGAAGAAATCTGTGCAAATGCCAACGAGGTTATTTTTATTCCCCGTGTTCTGAAGATTCCAAAAAATGTACAGTTTTTCTCATCCACAAAAACTTCGAATAAAAATACACAGTGAACCTGAGTCATAGTGCAAAATATGCATTCTGTGGCGGACATTTTGAGATTCTAAAATGGTGGCTATTCGGGGGGTGCATATATGCCTACATTATTTTGCTGATCCCACGTGCTTTAAAAATTCTAAAAATGTACAATTTCTCTAATCTACAAATATTGTGAACGGAAATAGATAGTGAACGTGAATCGTAGGGCAAAAATCGCATTTTACGGCGGATATTTTGAAAATCACGAAAGCAGTAACACAGATGCCAACACAAATCACCCATTAGCCTGATAGGGAAAATATGTATTTTACAGTTGGCATTTTGAGAATTTGCAATGTAGAGGTGTTTGCAAATTGCCAGATTCAGCATAATCTGATAATTTCAAAAATGTATAAACGGCTAATCTGAAAGAACTCTGTTCGAACACTCTTAACCTGATATCCTGTTTATGTTTTTAAAGATGCATTAACAATAAATTCTATATCAGAATCATTTAAAACAATATCATATATATATATATATATATATATATATATATATATATATATATATATATATATATATATATATATATATATATATATATCAGAAAACAAATCAGTAATACGATATCCAATGCTTGATGGGTTCATTCCATGCATTATTTCTTACATCCAGCATAGAACATCAGGTTAGGGTAGAGCTTAAAATAAAATATGATGGAACTTGTTCATATTCCTGCCCTAGAAAGCCAGAAACATAATTTTGTCCATGTACCAAATACTATCCATCTATCTATCTCTGTCTGTGTCAGTCTCTCTCCGTCTATCCGTCTGTCTGTCTGTTTGTGTGTGTGTGTATATATATATATATATATATATATATGTGTGTGTGTGTGTGTGTGTGTGTGTGTGCGTGTGTGTGTGTAATTGATATCTGTTTATCTGACTTATAAGACATTTGGCGTGTTATCAACAATAGAACTATTGATCAAATGATATCCATCGTCAACACACTAAAAGGGAAGCCCACAATAATATCTCAAAAGATCATTGTACTGTTTAGGAAAATCATCACCTAGGTTGCATGTTTTTCTTATTTTCATTTCAAAAAATTAACTGATAAATTGTTCAATTGCGAACACTCATAGTCGTATAGATATGCAAAGTGTTCCTTTTATCGTAAATTGTTCCCGATTTGAATTGATTTTGAAATATATCTCCTTTTGATTGTTAAAATTTCTGATCACTCTGATTGCAATTGGCTCTTTCAATTGTGTTTCTTTTTTATGGGAAAAGAATTGCAAAACTTCCGTTATGTGTTTTAATGAAGAGCCTACTCCTTATTGATAGGTTTTACTATGTTTTTAATGTGATTTTTTATTCTTTGATGTTTAAATAAACAGTTTATTGTGAAGGATATGATTCAGATCATAAACAGAAAAAAATATCAAATATTCCACAGATTTCGGCTAGAAAGAACAATTCTATTCAATGTGTCGTAGAGATTTGGAGATGCTGGTCGAATTAATTTTTCCCATTTTTAGTCTCGATTATTTTACTTAGGGAATTCTTTGTAATCTCCTTTTGCTCGACTGGTGAAGCTCAATCGGATCTCTGTTGAACGAGTATTTTGGGAATACGTTCTCTACTCGATCTATTGCAAACCTTTCACGATAGTAAATAAGGGGTGGGAATTTCACAGTTGTTCGTCTGGACTGGTCAAATTATTATCATTGCTGCGGTGGAAATCATCGAATGTTGTGTTAATCTTTTGTTCTTATGGTCTATTACTGGTTGTTAATTCTTTTGTTGCCTTGCCATGTTTGTCGGTTGGACTCCGTTGATCTTTCACTCACGAGATGCAATCACTCGGGGCGTCACCACAGGATTGAAGATTCATTGATCACTTGTTGATTTATCTCCCTTTTATGATGTTTCGATTTCTCCCTCGCTGTTGGGCAATACTTTGGGTACGGCTAAAATTCTCAGGGAAAAGGCTTCCCACGCACAAATTTGTAAATGTCAAATTCAATTCAGAATATAGTTCAATTTGATGAAGGTATTAGTCTTCTGTTTTTGACAATCCTAAAATATACCTTCAGACCGAATTAAGAAACACAAATGGCGACAGTGATCTCCCACTACTACCATATATAGGATCTATTCTTCTGCAAGAAACTGAGGTGATGAAGTATGTAAAATACCAAACTCCTCTTTCTTTGAACACTTCTTGTTTGGTTTTCTCTTTGTCTTTATCAAGTTTGTAAAATATTGTTATTCAGGCTCTCTCTTTCTAGCTTCCTTTTTGTATTTTCTGATAGTTTTGTTTTCTTTGTGCCATGTCTCTACTATAAATAATAATCATTTTTTGCTCTCTTTTCAAAATCTTCTATAACACGCGAAAGACATATGTTATCCCCCACCTAAACCTGGGTGTGTAATTTCTATGAGAATCTTCAGCCCCTCTCTTCGTACGACTATAAATAACTTTCCTTTTTTGTAATCAAATTTGTAATGTCTATGTATTCTTATCGATGGGTTACGGTGCACATCTACTTCTCCAGTGCCTGACTGAAATATTCGTTCCTCTGAGACCCACTGCAGAACTGAATCATAAATGACTGCCTCATATCGGACTTTGATCTACCTTAGCCTTTCGAGAGTACCTCTTTGAGAGCCCTATGAGGTAACTTCTATATTTTAACACCCAAGTCCTCGTAATGTTCATTTAGGTGACCAGTCGAGTCCATACTCAGTAATATTCCAGGTACAACCAGTTTTGAAAAAGCACAGATACATATATTTTCGGACGGACCGAAATTCTATTCAAAATTTGCCGGATGTCATTTTTTGAATGTGTTTATGTGACTGTTTTCCCATATACGGCCTCAAATATCCTTTTTTCCCCGTTTCCTCAGTTTTTTTTAACAAAAAGTGATTACGTACTTTCTATGCACGACAAATGTTTGTGATGTATTTTGCTGGGGTTAGTTTACGGTGTGATCTAACGCTGAATTTTTTATTATGGTATTTTGCTTGAAATCTCAATGTTACCAGGATTTCGAAAAATAGCTCCCGACGACTGAGAGAAGCTACACAATAACTTCGAAGTAAAAATATCTTAAACATTTTTGAAAAAATTACCTAGAACCGAAGCTTTCATTAATCAAGTCTATCAAAACTAAAATAAAATGTGAAACCAAGCGTATAATGAAACTTTCCAGTCCATTTACTACTACTTACTTAATAGATGGTGTGGTTGAAATTGGAGAAAATAATTTAGATGTATATTTCAGCTATTTCAAGTATTACGATGATAACAGCGAAACAAACCTTGTTCTCGGAGTATTGAATTCTACTCGTACATCTGGTTGAAAATTATCTTTTCAACTTTGGTGTTGTATATATGATAATTTTTATTTTTCTAGATACGCTTATGGTTTGGCTCAGTCAGGAAAAATGTCACTCACTGAGCAATCGGTTGTTATTTCAAATCAGGAAGTGGAGATGTTATTTCTATATATCCTGACTGAAGATGATTTCAGCAAATTTTGTACGGCAAAAATAAAAGATTAAAAAATATTACATATCTTTTCCTGGATATGGAAGGCAATTCATCTCAGTCGTTAATCAACTGCCTAGCGATTACTCAATAAAGATTTCAAATAAAAATGTTTATTTTATGTTGATTGGTATAAATTGACGGGATGAGCAAACAACTGTGAATTTGCTCCCCTAAACTTAGTGAGGATTGTGTTGTTGTTACTGGAGAAAGACAAATCAACCTACTTCTCTGATTTAGACTGTACTTTAAAAATACCTTATACCAGAAGGAATTCATAAACATTTATTTCTAAACTATTGCCGCGATGGAGTCAATATTAATTTCAATTTTATGTTGGCGATCATTAATCATTAAAATTCGTACATGATTAAATACCTCGTCTTCCACGCAGGCAACTACACAAGCAGATACTATACCATAAGTTACTTCTCTCCTTATATGCAGGACTTACCTGGACTTGAGTATGTAGAGGTGAATGCAATTTTGGACTTACTGAAATTTTGAGCAATTGTATCCCGAATAAAATCACGCAGGAAATAACGATAATAAAATATTCTAGCCAGCCAATCAGTCAGCTCAATGTGGCAGTCATAGATTTATTCCTCAGTGTTATAATTTCATCGATTACATTCAAAACGCAGAATCAAATTCTATGTTTATTCATAACATTCAACAAACTTAAAATCAAAATTGAGAATAATGAGAAATTGGATAATATGCAATTTTCATATCAAACTGATCAAACACACATATTTGATAGGTGGAATTTGATATTTTACAATCCAAGGCAACTGAAAATTACAAACACTTGTTGCTAGGATCTTGCGTCACCATTATTTTTTTCTCTTTTCTATATATATATATTATAGACATAGGATCAAGTCAAAAAACAATCGTAGCCCACTTCCCGTAGAACTACACCGCACACCTAACCACAATTTTGCCACTGACGCTAGCTTTACCATCATAGAAAAAATAGAAAAAAACTGCTCCTATTGACATAACTAAAGTTCTAGAAAAACACGAAGACATGTGGATCAACAAACTTAAAACCCTATATCCTAATGGATTGAACACTAAACTGAACAACCCTTATCACACAGAACCATAATACACAAAACTCATACGATTAGTATCCTCACACCCACGTCTGAGACACATTCAGTAATGGAAGCTTCGAAGTCACTCAGACCTATAGGAAAAACTCCACCTTAGCCAGTTATAACCCCTGTCCAAATCATAGCCAAAACATTTTCAATAACTTTTAAGGTTGATACCTATGTAGCTCCTTGACCTCAACACCCCTCCATCTACACTACCCCAAACATACCAAAAAATCTAACTCAACATCACCCCCCCTACTTTGACACACTCTGCCCACCCCGAAACCAACTGCTGCTGCTTTACCAAAGACCTGATAACTACTGGACATTCTTCCACTCAGCAAGAGTCCTCCAGCAGCCCTAACAACACAACTTACCCACAATGCATACCTCCTGGCAGTGGACTCTGGTTCCACATGGTACATTTTGATACACACTCAAACAGCACACTCCGCTGATGATAGGGAGAATCCCGAAACATGTGATGGACAATTTACTTATGAGGATTTATAAACCTTACCCCCAAACATCTTACTCCCGAGTCCGTCTCACTCTCTACAGTACACATTATATATATATATATATATATATATATATATATATATATATATATATATATATATATATATACGCAGAACTATACAGTTAGTAAAGTTGAATTTGAGCAATATATATTTGATCACTCATGATTCCTCATCCATCACAATGCTCTATTCCTAAGTAAGATGAACATTGAATAAGCTCTTAATATATATATATATATATATATATATATATATATATATATATATATATATATATATAAATAATTATATATGATTATATATAATTATATATTTGGTATTCAAATAAACCAAATGTTTTGTTATAACCACTTTACAAGATTTACTTGTAAAAATTACTCGCCTTGCGATGTTTCAGTAACAGTACAAGTCTTCATGTGTGGCAAATTCTTCAATTCATTATATATATATATATATATATATATATATATATATATATATATATATATATATATATATATATATATATATATATATAATTTTTATAAAAGTAATAAGATTTCCCAACAATGTGAAATATGTCAATTTAACAAACCGTGGGAAAGACTGAATAAAAAAAAGCCAATATATTTTCTCCTGATTATGCATTTGTATATGAGATATGACTTCGCTTTAGGTGCAAAATGTATGATTAGGGGAAAATATAAGAAAAAAGTTTACTTCGAACGTTTATCGAAAATTCCACATCATCTATGAACTATTTATATAGATATATGGATATTTTGAAAGAATATATATATATATATAAATATATATATATATATATATATATATATATATATATATATATATATATATATATATATATATATATGCACCTGTCCCAAACTGATCAGACCATACTTGTACTTTATCAAAGGGTTACAAGCTAGTATAGCAAACTACTTTCTATCCACCAATTTTTGCCATCTTACAAGATTATATCCTGTCGTTTGTATAGATAAATAAATTGTTGAGGGCCGTTGGTAAAAGTTACTTTTTCCATATGTATGCTAATATCTGACCTTTTTGCTTCCGTGTTTGTTCATCTGTACCTCTTTTCTGCTAAAGCCTTGGAACGTATCAACCTAATATTCCGAATGTTGACCGCGAAGAGGTCAAGTCACCTCATAGGCACGTGAGATTGATTTCGGGTTTTATTTGGTTACTGATGATTTTTAGCCAATCCTATTTGTTGAGGGCCACAATTTCTACCAATGTAGTGGTAAATTTTCTCACGTCAAAGATTGCGATGTGTGTAACGTGGAAACCTAAGGTAACTCAAGGTCACCAGAGGTCGGTTTAGAACAAGTATTATGGCCACAATTTAGCACCTGTAAAATTGGTTTTCTGGTAATTTTTTCCGTTATTGGTTTCAATTTTGCACCAAGAATGATGGATTGTGCATATGAGTAAATTTCATCCAAACAATAATCTTGCATTTATTTGTTATAAATCTTTCCTTAGTAATGCCATTTCAAGCAAGCCAGTCATTTGATGTCACCAGGGATCATCTTCTGATATTCTTAGCTAATTTCACAAGTTGATAGCCACAATGATGCAAGGGACTGAAATTTGGCATAGAAGTAGACTCTCCAGCGGTGACCATTTGACATTTACAGTCTTTCCTAACGAATTTTCTAAGTTTTCCGCCCAATTTTTGCACTGAAAATATGGACATTTGCATAGAGGCACCCCTTTATATGGCAGAAATTATAGACGATGTGAAGTTGATGTTGGAGATTACTAGACGTCACCTAAGGTTATTTCGGAAAATTGTAGTAAAGCACTAGGTTAATATATGAGGAGCCGTGGAAAAATTTATGACAACATTATCTTTTTTGTCTCACAGAAAATTCCTTCGTTACAGCTCTTTTCGTGAGTAAATGATGGTTATTTTCATTTGCTCTGTTGTGTATGCAGAAAAATATAACGGGACGTATTTTTCATGTTTGATTATATTCTTAGTCATTTTCCATCAGGCAACGCCAGGTATTCCTGCTAGTGTATGGAATAAAATACCATGTATACATTCACAACTATTTATACATAAGTGTTCATGTATGTGTGATGGGTTGGTAAAGCAGACTCACGTATAATTGACCAAGTAGTGACTCTGTTCTTCAATGTTTACTGTAATTATTTGCCTCTAGCGCAGAGTAAGAAATGTGTTGTATTTCCTCTCTCTCTTTCTTTATATATGTTTCCTCCAGAAATAGGCAACACACATCACACACACATGCACATACATACACTCACATACACTCACATACACACACATACACTCTCTCACACACACACATACATATATATATATATATATATATATATATATATATATATATATATATATATATATATATATATAAAGAGAGAGAAATAGAAAGAGAGAGAGAAAAAGAGAAAGAAAGAAAAGATTACAGTCTTTTAAATGAAATATTTTTTAATTTTTCAAGGTTTTGTACATGACAGAATCATACTCAACCTCACATAGAAAGTTGGCAAGACAGCATAGTACACAGGGAAGAAAATGGGAATCAAAGACACCATAAAATCTATTAAAAAACTTAAATGGCAATGGGCAGGCCATGTGGCAAGAATGGCAGACAACTGGCATCATGATTCACAATATGGATCCCCAGAGATTACATGCAAAACCAAGGCCGACAAAATACAAGATGGAGGGATGAACTGGACAAATTTAGTAGATACTGGCCCTGCAACGCCCACTATAGAGAATTTTGGCAAATCCTGGGAAGGTATATGTCCAACGACGGAACATTGAAACTCTGATGATGATGATGATGATGATGATGATGATGATGATGATGATGGTTTCCCAGGACCAGAGACATGTCAACCCAAAATTTGAACAGGTTATCCTTTCTAGACGAATTTCACTCGACTTGGTACCAGACCAAGTTTGAAATAATATATAATTATTTTTCCCTCCATCTGTGTGTATTTATGTGTATTTATGTGTGTGTATGTGTATGTGTGTGTTTTTATAACTGTATAAGTTTATTTTGTTTGTACATTTAACAGGTATAACGTGAAGGGTGACGGGTAATAAACTCTTTATTTCTCATCCACTACAATTTTATTATCCTTTTCTCCATTTTGTCGTTTCATTCTTCTAACTTCTTTTCATTTTCTATTTATTCTTTCACCTTTCTTTCCACTTTCTTCGAGTTTTCGACTCTTCAATTTCACTTCTCATGTCTTCAGTCTGTTTTGTCTTCACATTTATCTCCTTTCCTTAATTTTTTTTTTTTTTCATTTTTTGATGGGAGCTCTTTTAATCGCTCCACCCTTCAACGTATACGACGCGTGAAACTTCCTTCTCTTAATTCAAGTCTTATCAAACAAGTAACTCTCACTTTATTTATTATCATTTTCTTGTTTCTCATCGAAGTCACTTAATCTTTTTTCTATCATTTTCCTCCATTTTATTTTTCTTCCGCCGACAACATTCTATGCTCTCATTTGTTTAATGTTCTTAATGAAACTTTTTTTTCTGACTTCGCCAAACTGATTGAAACTCAATATCCACGACAATTCGCTTGCTGTACAGTGTAAATACCAAACTCAAACTAACACGATCAAAATAAAATAAAAAAAACTGCGGTTTTAACTCATTTTAATGTTCATTAATGACTGTTCTACAACTGACCGAAAACAACACGCTTGTAATTTGTCGATATCTTAGCACAAGATTCAAGTCTCCTTCCCATGTTTTTACCCGTTTCTTTTGCCACGGAAACAAGCCAAAAAAATCAAAAAAAGAAAACAATTCGTCTAGAGTTCGCTTGCGTAAACATAGCTTGTCGGCAAATCAACTGAATTGCAATAATTATTAAAAAAAACTGCAGTAAATGAAAACTAATGCAAAAGAATAAAACATTATTCGTGAAAGAACAACAAAAACAACAGTGAAATAAAACTGGAAACCATGATCATTCATGCTACTAAAACATCTTCCCTTTCAATTGATGAGGGTTTGTCTCTTCCCTGTAACGAGAAATCTTTTCGAAGTAGTGTTTATAAAAGATATCTCGATTCTTCTTTGTTATGCAGTAGAAAGAGAGGTGATAGTGTCGTGTTTCGGCCAGAAAGCATGTTTTTCCGACCTCGAACCCAAACCAAATAGAGCAACGTCTATTCTGTGCACACAGCAACCTTCTTGAATTCAAAAATGACACTGATTATAGGTCAGCGTCCGTGTTTGTGAATAATGATGGGCTGGCTTCGGAGAAGCGACGTGCAAAAGTCAAATGCTCAGAGTTGTAAGAGTAAAAAGGAAAAGAGAAAAGAAGATGAATGCAAAACAGAAACCTTGAAACATGACCTGCATTTCATCTGTTGCTTCAGAAAGGTCTTATCACCAGGGGGTTAATAGGGATGTTAATACGCTTGTTCTGTGTGTATTCTCTTTTTTACTTTCACTACATTCGCATTTATCTTATTCCATCCTTCAGAAGTTTGTGTACCTTTTTTTTATCTTTTCATTTTTCACGTTTTCTTTCTAAAATCGAACTCGCTCAATTCATTTAAGCGGTCATTTTTTGCGTTCTTTTTCTCGTTATTTGTCTTTGAAAAGGTCCTGTCTTTAAGTTCATTTAATGACTCATTTTGTTCCCTTAAAAGGCCACCTTACTCGATTCATTCAATCTTGCTTCCATTCATTCTTTCCTCCTCCAAAATACCTCTTTTCAAAATTCATTTGATCAATCTCCTTTTTACTCTTCTCTTATTATTCTCATCCGTAAAATAGGCTATTTTCTTCATCTGATTATTCAGTAATTCTTTCTATTTATTACTTCTCAGCAGAAGCCATATTTTTAAATTTTAATTTCAATCAGTTTCTCACTTTTTTTTTCTTCGAATGGCCATCTTTTTAGACTCATTTATCATTTTCTCTCTTTCCTTTTTGTTTGCTTCTTTTTCCTTTCACTTTCATGCTCTCTCTTTTTACAATATACCCTCCCTTTCTCTCACTCAACCATTCACGCACACACACACACACACATACACTCATGAACACTCGTACTCACACGTGTTGACGCACAAGTAGTTTGCATGACACTCTTTATTAAATTTCATTACGATCATTTCGGATGATTTGTCTTGTAATATAATGCTTCAGCCATTATTACAAAGTGGATACACCATCTAAATATTGTCAGAATAATCTAAAAGTCTTATTAATTGAGTGAATATCGATTCCATACAAGCAAATTAATTTCGTTTTCTATATACCTGTCTATCTATGATTCCTCTCATGCATCATCTCTCCGAAACAACACACACACACACACACACACACAAACACACACAAACACACACACAGAGCTTCTTATATTAATATATGTGTCCGTATCAGCTTACACTAACACATATATATGTTTCACATCCTTATATACGTCTCTTGAATACACGCATATGTATTCGTTTGTTTTCCTATCTCCGTTTCTATTCTCGTATATATATATATATATATGTATATATATATATATATATATATATATATATATATATATATATATATATATATATATATATATATATATATATATATATATATATGCAAATTTGGTCTCTTCTCCTTTGTGTGTGCTGGGGAGCTCATGTGTTACTTACTATACGTATTTATTCATGTATTTGTGAAGTTTTTTTCACATATGGAAAATTGACAATGACATAGTTCACACCCGTTGTATCGTCACGTATCTTTTGCATAATTTTCATATATCAAAGTAACCAAGATTTTCAATCTTCACACCGACATCAAACTTTGTCTGCAAAGGTTCTAATTTATTCGTTCTTTTCGTTGTAATTCCCAAGTTGCTCGCGATTTAAATGTTACCCTTCAACATTGGACACACACGTGCAAACACTACCTCATGCACACACCTATGTGTCTGTGTATGTGTGTTTGCGATTGTGTGTATGTGCATCAATGCTCTCGAAATTTCAAGAAGCCTATTTACTAATTCACGTCGTGTCTGTTTAATTGTTTGTCCCTTCTCTCCGTCTATTTGACTTTATCTTCATTAGAAACAAATCAATATTTCAGTCTAAAAATGTGTCAAAATATTTCCTTCATTTGGTAGGCTGTTACAGCATTTGTTCTTCTCTTTCAGTTCCAATGAACATTATATTAATTAATACAGGAAAGTTTCTTCGAAGTGAGATATATCAGCAGGAATGGTACTAGTGTTGTACCTCTATCGGTTATACGCACATTTGACTTCTAACGTAAACTAAAAGATCATATGCCATCGTTTGATGTTCATTTCAATCCGTTTATTTATTGCACTGCACACAGCAGTCAAAGCATGAAATATATATGAGAGAGACAGAGAGAGAGAGAGAGAGTGAGAGAGTGAGAGAGAGGGAGAGAGGAAGAGAAAGGGGAGAAAGGATAAAAGTCAAACACTATGATCATTGGTCATAGCCACTTGATTCTACGCACATTAGGAAGAAGGGGGGGCAGCTCAATTCAGTGACATTTTGTCAGGCCTTGATCCTAGCAGGGCGAAGGGAAGCCGCAAGTTGATGTCTCATCTGCTCCCGAATCAGAAACACAACTGAATTATTAGTTATTTCTAAAATTACCCTAAGAAAAAGCAAAGGTTCAATTGTCTACGCAATGTCATGCATTACTATTTTCTGGCACATATATAGTCTTATTTGCCCACGCAGGGAAATCCATCCATCAACTTTTCAAGTGCAGAACAGGATAATCCGAAGAAGATAACGGCACTAGATCAATCTGCCAGGGTCAATCTTTTCGGATTTCGAGTGGTATTTTCGTAGAAGTAAGCTGTGTCCGCTCTCAGTCATGCATTAATTAAATGTTTTAAAACAAACTAATGAGTTTGATAAATGAATTCTGCACTGCTTCTGTCATCATTCTCTATGTTACAATGATTGGAAATGCCAGTCATTATATTTTTTAGCAATTACAATATTAATTGAAACTATCAAGGTTTGCTTTGTATCGTAAGTGTATCATTTTTTAAAGTTTTCCATTGAAGCCGCGATTTGAAGGCATGATTCTTTTGGAAATAGAGTGTAACTTCCTTTTTATCATGAAAGTAAACGTTAAAATCAATAGATATCTCCTAGGCCCTTATATTCCGGCATTTAAGTATGCTAAACATCACATAGAAAGATTATAAGACAGTACATTGAAAGAAAACATAAAACATCACGAGGAAAGAACATCAAAACATATAGAAATCAGGTGTCAGGTATTCCTTACCTGCTAGTCATCAGTATCATATCTTCTACTGTCTGTGATTGAACACCAATCCTCCCAAAGATTAATCAAATCCTTTTATCTGACGCGTCACGGAGCCAATCATTTCTAAATTTGTCTTGTTCATCTTACCATTTCATATTCTACCGGCCTCGGTTTTGTATCTAATCTCTTGGAAAACATGTTGAGACTTCTAATATCCAGCATTTATCTACTATTTTTTAACCTTGACAAACCTATAACCATTTGAGTTTTGTGAATTTGAATTCTATGACGTTTCCAACTACTCTTATCCCTCGAATATGTATTGCTGTTTTGTGGTCCTTCCATGTGATGTTGACCATGCTTTTTTCATGTGCACGTTGAAGGGTTCTCAGTCCGATGATCAGTTTATTGGCTTGGTTCAATAAGCCATAAAGTTTCGGCACAGTGACGCTCATACTCGCTGACCCTTAAGAAAGCCAATGCCTATCTACAGATTCTGAATGACAATGATGGTGATAATGTTGATTATGCTGCTGATTATGATGCTTATGCTCTTTTACGTCCGTCTGAGTCTCCCATATTTCATAACCAAAAATTCTTACATCGATACTTTTAGAATTGTTGCTCCTGCTTGACATGCTTTACTTCAAAACATAACCTAGTGTTGATATTGTAATCAACTCCCACAACTAGGAGCATCAATGATCCAACACTTGTTAGTGGTTTTAAACTGAAGTGAAAATTTTGTTAAAGTATATTTTCCTGATGTTTCACTAACATACACAGGGTGTCTTGTGATAATTCATTTTGCTAAATTGATGCCTTTTTTGTGACATGATACGATGATATGATTCGTTTTTTCAAATCAATTCTCAGAATCAAAATGGGACATAAAGTTGAGTTTCTCGTCTGTGAAAGAGAGAATTATTTTTCAACATGCATCAAATCCAATGAATATTAGTTGCACACGAACATTTCAAACTTCAAATACCGTTGTCTGATCGGTGCGTGTTTGGGATTAGGATGGTCGAAGTCCACTTTACATTGTAATTCAAGTAGGTAGCCATATTCCCCAATTCCTTCCAAAAGGCACCCACCAACAACGGAGATTTTATGAGACCTACGAAATTTGAACTTAAACTGAATTAACAGCCTTGATTTCCAAAAGCAGATTTACGTTCAGTTTCTGGAGACATGTACAGAACCAGCCAAGGATCGTTCAAAATACTTTACTTGAAAAATGTAGCTAAGATATAGTCATTAAATGTTTATTGCAGAATCTATCCTCCTATTTCCATATATATATATATATATATATATATATATATATATATATATATATATATATATATATATATATATATATATATATATATATATATATATATATATTAGAATGTGGATTTGTTACGAAAACTAGCTCATGTTACTGCCATCTTTGGGCCTCATCAGGCAAATGATTGTGTATGTTTTTTTGGTCTATTTATTGCGAATTTAGTGAGAATGTTGTGAGTGTGGTAGTGGGCGGTATAGGGATATCATTTTATCAAGGGGTGTGAACTCCATATAGGGGTCATCTCTGCAAGGATTCTTAGTATTGGTGTGGGAGTAGTCTTTATCATGACTTAGGTATCTAGGCATTGGGTTTTATGGCCCCTGTTGGTATCTTCTGTAGCTCCAGTGAAGAGTATTAATCTTGATGTTTAAGCAGTTTAAGGGAGAAGGGGGCTGCTATTATAATCCAACTTGCGACGAGCTATGCCATTTATTCCATGAAGTTCCCTCCCAATGCAAAAACATTGAGTTACAGTATAGCTGCAAGGATTTCACTTCAAATAATTTCACCATATATATGTATGCCTGTTTGTGTTCTGGTGTGAGCGATCTTTCTTTTTTTTCACAGTACATATGTACCTGAAAATGATATAAAAAATCCACCTAAAATCGTCTAAAATTTCATCATTTTGATACAAAAAACAAGACTGGAAGATACTTTAATCCATGTCAACGTAGACAATTTTTTTCACGAAATTAACCCTAAAGTATATTCTTTTTTCCATTGCCTTCTGAAGTATTGAGATAAAATATTTAAATGCCTGTGTATAATATCGAGATCATTGCTCAAGTTTAGTTTCTTTTCCTACAAACATTTGGCCTTTGTGTTGTTGCCTTATGTAGACAAATGTTGTGCTTACAACGAGCTTAGTTTTGATTTTGTCATATTTTGACTAACATACCAATTCAACCGGAACATGTTGCTTGTTATCAAGTTCTCATGTCAAACACGAAACGCTGTCGCATGATTCTTGTTTGGGCGTTTGTTTGTTTTTCCTTTACAAAAATGCAGACATGGAAGAACAAAAATGAAGGCAAATGAACATAAATTGAAAAAAATAATATGGAAGAAATATAAAAGTTTTCAAATGGTATGTGAAATGATGTTAGCTTTTGATATTTTATGTCGATTTTAGTAGATGGACGATCTTGACCATAAATAATTGTTCGAACACTCGTCGCTGTATCTCTTATTGTTTACATTTGTTGTGTACGCATATGTGTACGTAAGTAAGTATATACAGGTTTTTACATTCTCATTAGGGTATTTTACATATTTATTTCTAAATCTCTGATAAGCCCCCTACCTTATTTTTCGAATTGAGGAAGAGTGACTTTTTTTCAGTTGATTCCATATAACTTGAAACAATTGCTGATGATGCTTATTCTTTTGGAAATCGATTTTTGATCCAAAAGAGACTAATTTTCTTGTCTCATAAGATTGATCTCTTTTTTATTTAGGCCATCATTCCAAAAATTAAGATAATTTGCTTTTAGCAGAATTTCGATAAGGCATTTGACAGTCATTCAAATATTAACTGCAGAGTTAATTTTAGATGTCAGAAATGAGGATAAATACCTCTGTGGCGAGCATAATTTTAAATTTGGTTCATTTTATCTTTATTTTTACTGCTGGAAAAGCCAGCAATTAAATTTGACACAAGATTTCATTTTCAAATGGGAAAATTAAGTGAAAGTAGTAAAGAAAAATAGAATAAACAAGATATTAAAAAGCATCTAAGAATATAATTGGGCGATATTAGGTGAGCAAGTCACGCACACCATTGCGTGGGCTCAGTCTTCGTTGTGTGTATTTCGACGAAATGCCACACAATGCAGGGAAATGTTTACGTGAACAAATACTAAACTTTATACTTAGTTCTCACTACTTCATTCAAAGTCAAAAGAGACAATGGAAACTGGTTGTTAGGGTGTTTTGTCGATAATGTCCATGATAATGCCCTTCCTACACGCGGTTCGAATAGTAAAAACTATTGGGTAAGAATTCATATTTTGTCCATCGAAATCAATAACCTAATTAAGTATCAATTATATTAGATGCGATGATAACGGACTTGAACAGGCTCACCATTGTCTTGTGAATAAATATATACATAGAGAGAGAGAGAGAGAGAGAGAGAGGGAGAGAGATAGAGATGGAGAGAGAGGGGGATTATGAACTTTTCTCTTAAAAGTGTGGTATTCCAATACATTTTATCACAGAAGTTCTCGTATAGGGAGATATTTATAGACTGAGTCACTCAAAATGTTTGCAATCAGCAATGAAGCAAACCAAAAGCTGATATCTAACGTAATTCAGGAAAATCTATGCTAAGCCAATAATGAAACTTTTTTTTCAAACTCAATTACACGTAGATTTAATTTCCACAATTTAATAAAGGCACGTTATCTGCTGATACTTCAAGCTTGCGTGGTTAGATTTCAGTCTCATCCACAATTTCTGAGAGATCCCTGTTCCCAACTGTTCCTTCTATCATCATAAAGTTCTCATACGATGGACACATCATTTTTGTCTTTGCGGTTTCTGACTTAGTTCAGAAACTCTGGTATGGATTTATTGTGCACAATTTCCAAGTCAAAATAAATATTATACTGCTCTCCTTTTCAAATTTTCTTTGAATTTTGTACGTCCAATTTTTTATTTTGTTAAGTTCCAAGGCTTTGTTACATTTTTCAATCAATACCTCCTCCATCACGTTTTTTTACCCTCGTGATCTTACTTTACTTAAGGATGAAATGTTGATGCCTTTTCATAGAAACACCAGCTCCAGTTAGGATATCATCGCATTATTATAACCACTTCCACTATCTTTTCATCAATGTATCTATTTATTTATACATCAACTGTTGAAGAACTGACGAATATTTGCTTGTATATTTGTGGCTCGTATGGCTGCTTCTTGGGATTTAATTTATATAGTAATTAGACCAAGTAATCCACGTAAGTAAGGCTGACCACCGCAGGGCTTTTGGTGTGTATATGAATGACTAAGCTGTAAAAAACAATATTTTTCACGCATCGCTGCAATAAATGCCGTCATCATATTTTGTAAGCTTAAGAAAAAAAAATCTCCATGAGGACTGTTGAAGCTACGAAGCACGTAGTTATATTCCATGGAAATGAAATCGATGGAACCTTTTCAAGTCACGACGGAAAAAAACAAAATTAATTTTTAATTTTTTGTTCAATTTTATGTGCTTTGAATCCACTACGCCTCAAACCTTCTAGAAATTTGTGACAAAAATTGTTTTAGAGGATTTAGATTCAAAATGTACCAATAATGCTGAACTAAACCCATACTTTCTATTTGACATACGAAATCAGTGGAAGTGGATTTCATTCAATGTCAGAGCTCATGTTAATATAGTTGTAATTGCTTGAGGATCTGACATAAATCCGACAATAAAACTTTTTTTCCTTTGAGCAAAACCATAACGCTATCCTTATATCAAGCATCAACTCAAATACGACGATAAAAACGTGAACACTTCTTAGAATTTGATCGTCTCATCTGACATGCAAATTACTGACGCAAAATGTGAGCTCATGAATACTCGGTTTTAAAGGGAATATGTTTGGGCTTTTTGATTTGGTTTTAGTTGATGGGTGGGTAGCAGACCCAGCCGAAAGATGGTGCAAGCTATCATGGGTCTGCTGAAGAAGGTGTGTAAGTCAAACATGAGTGTACTAAGAACTTTCCGGTAAAGAGCGAGCTGAAAACGATTAATAGATACCTTTCTTCTAACGAGTACAGACACCAAGTGCATTAGACTGTAAAACTTCCTTCTGCTCTGAAAATTTTGCCTCATATCATAATGGATGCGAGAAAACTCAGACCTCAGAAGTATAGTTGCAGCAATGCCAAAATACCTACAACACATAACGTCTAATTCTTATCTAAATTTCTCATATTCTAATTCTCTGTAGCTATGTGATAGTATTCGTCTGTTAACACTTCTCAACCACGATAACTGAACGATCGAACTCAATTGGTATTTTAACCCTTTGTCTAGATACATTGCTTAACTGTTACAGACGCTCACCCATGTGAGCAATATCTCCTAAACATTTTCCTTCACAAGATATTTTTATTTACGAATTACGACACTAAAAATCAAGCGGAGTTTCACCCAAGGAAGACAAGCTTTCGGCAAAGCAAGCTCAACTCTAAAAAAAAAAAATTAAAAAACCCAGTAATCTTAGTAAAAAGAGTATACAACCAATGCATTTTCCTAATAGTCACCAATGGAGCTGAAACGTGGAACCTAACCAAGTGACAAAAACGCAAACTGAGAAGCATGCAACATGCAACGTGTGCATGAGAAAATCATGCTAAATCTTACATGGAGAGATCACAAGACAGCACAATATATCAGAAAGATGATGGAGGTCAGAAACATCATAGAATCTATTACAAAACTCAAATGTCAATGGGATGATCATGTTGCGAAAATGAAAGACAACCGATGGAAATCACAACTCACAATGTGTATCCCAAGAGACCACATGTGGAATGGAGGCCGACAGAACAAGTTGGAGAGATGAACTAAACGGATTCAGAAAATACTAACCTTGCAACGCCCATGATAGAGAACAGTGGTGGATCCTTAAGAGGGCCTATGTCCAACCATTGGAAGACGAATGATGAATCAGTTGATATTAGAGATATCGAAATCAAAGGATTGAGTTCAAACTCTAATAGTGAAAATTCATTTTTCATGTTTCATCTTTGAGATGAAATGATTATTTTAGAGAGTTTGTTCATCACACAATGTCACCAATATACAAATATTGACGCTTATCCATAGTTTGTGGAATGGAAATGTACTTTGGGGACGGTTTGGCTCTAACAAAATATTTTTAAAATCCTGCATTTATCCTAATAACCTTCCCCAATGAAGGGATATCTCTCAATCTATATATCTATCAATCTATCAATCTATCAATCTATCTATCTATCTATCTATCTATCTATATATATATATATATATATATATATATATATATATATGTATCTATCTATCTATCTATCTATCCATCTATCTATCTATCTATCTATCTATCTATCTATCTATATATATATATATATATATATATATATATATAGATAGATAGATAGATATATATATATATATATACATATATATATATATATATATATATATATATGTATATATATATATACGTATATATATATATATATATATATATATATATATATATATATATATATATATATATATATATATATATATATAGATATAGAACACTCCTCTCCGAACCCCCAAGGTGAACAATGAAATATTTTTAAAACCAACTTGTTTGTATGAAAAGCTGTTTCTGATTGAAATAACCATTTTCAAAACTTATTTTTGATGTTTCACAGACTTATAAAGAGAATATGCAATGTCATTTGTGGTATCAGCATTTTAAATCAAAGAGGTCAGTGGCGTGGGGGAGGATGTCCCTTTGTGACAATATGTATGTTTGCTGCGTTGGCACCAAATTCAACGACCTGCGTCACCATGCAAGAATTCATTGATTGGCTCCCTTGAGCCTTTTTCCAGTACTTCTACATCTGTATGTTTGGAGTTTATTTAGGTTCCTACGATAAATATGCAATGATTTAATTTGATCATACAAAAATTTAAAGGGATAGTCACACGGTAGATCCAGTTCAAGTTATCGTATCGAAAGTTATTTTTCTCTTGATGTAGCAAGTCCTTTCTTCATTTTGAATTCATCAAATGAATCTGATCATTTTCATTCGTCATCCTGTTAATACTCTCCCATATTGTACACGTAATATACGGTTTAAATGCTGCCCTATGGTTTTTGCTTTTGATATGGGATCTATTTTTCTTACTTCTGAATACGTCCCGATTCTTTAGAACGGCCTACTATAGATCACAGATTGAGCAAAGAATATCTTAATAGATTTTGATAACTTTTACAGTTCACTATAGTTGTACGGATATTGGTGCTGAGAACATTTGCATCAACTTAATGAATTTTTTTCCTCACATCCTTCTCTTATAAAATTTATCTCGCTTCTTCTTTATTCGATAGCTGACAAACATTTCTACCCGTGGGTAGAAAATCTTGGAAATAATACAAGGTACAACATTTGAGTCATGAATTGAATACCTCTAGCCTCCCACGGCTATTCTGTATTAAGTAGGCGGTAGTAGAAAGAATTCTAGTAAAGTACACAATATTTACAAAAGAATAGGAACTCTTCATTTCAACCAATTTTGGCACGAAGAGAAGCAAAAATGGGTCTTTGAAGTCGTCTCTAAATAGATTTACCCCGGGCTAAACATCAGTTTTAGTCTTTCGTTTTATTACTTTCCCCTACATAACTATTTAATATTCTTAATACTGCTAGTTCTTCCTTAAATCATGATTAGGCTTATTCATTTGTTAATTTGTTTGTTTTTCATATATTCCTTGGCACAGTGTTAATTATGTTTCCTGAATTGTTTTGTACCTCTCCTTTTTTTTTTGTTACACACGTTTTGTATCATTTCTTAAAATTGCAAATATACTGCAAATGGTTATGGTAATGAACATTTAAGTTATAATATCAATATATATTATAATAAGGCACATATCTGTCTGTGTGCCACACTTAAGAAAGAAGACTTTGCAATGGATAGCCTTGAATTACAGGTCCTGAGAATGGATATGAAAGAAAACAGATAGAGTGATCATCCATAAGAGGAGTGACCTCCTCGAAAGGAGGTGAAAGAATTATATGTGGTAAGACTTATCTCACCTTTGAGTGTGCGTGTGTATGAGTAAAATTTTAGATCAGTTTTGATTGTTCATTAAGCGCTGATAAAGGAC
>OY735201.1:64572442-64607442 GCA_963457665.1 Thysanoteuthis rhombus
AATCAAATTTTGTTTCTTTTAATTCTGTTCGGTGTCTTCATTTTCCTACACTTTGTGTATTTCCATTGGCTGCTGATAGCGTTTCTGTGATTCCATCAAAGAACGAATATTTGTTTATGTAAGACAATTATACGTATGCTAGTCAACCTTGTGATCCTAATATTGCTTTTTTTCCTTTTCTCTCTTCTCCTCTTAAGGACTATTAAGAATTTGCCACTAGATTTTAATCCGTTTGATGGATTGGCATTGCTTTAAAATTTCCATTACTACTCTTGAATTAACGTTTAAAGGTCTTAGGAATTTTTATTATACTTGTACAAGGCGACCCTGTCATTCAATGTCGATGCATATTCTATATGATTTTATTCATCATCGGTAGATTCAATTATAAGAATATTTTTTTATATATGTTAAATTGCTCTTATTTCAGGAAAGTTAGTTGATTTCTTGAATAAAATATATTTTCCTACCATAAGTAAATTGAAAATATCACATCTGTTATCAATACACTTGTACGATAAAATTACATAATCAGGCCGATGTTGTTTTAACATTTTCTTTTAATTTTTTTTACTTTTGAATAATCTATTTGATCTAGCAATTTCTTCATCTTACTATTTCTTATAAATTGATCTGGATTTTGGGTATTTTAGAAAGTAATTTTGGGTAGCTTTTATTATACGTGGACATCTATGCAAGATGTTGGTCTTTGTTATGGTTTTTAAGGTTACTCAATTCTATCAGTTGTATTAGTACAACCAATACCGTTCCCTTGTTAATAGAACAACCTCTCTGACAGAGGTTTGACATTGCTTCTTGGTGAGTTTCACACAGATCTTGGTCAGTAATAGGATTGAACAGTCTATGTATAGAGAAATAAGGAGTATGTGTTATGCAACTTTTAGTATTATGACTAATATATAAATATATATATATTAAGTATCTGTACGTTTGCAATTAATAATTGAAACAATTTAACCATTTTCCTTTTGAATAAAAATTACAGAATGGGAACTTTTTTTAAAGTAATTTTTTATGGTAAAGTTTATATTTTGTGTAACTTTTGTAATACGTTTAGAATATCACCGATACTACCCCATAAACAACCTTAGGAGATATAGTGATCATCTAGATCTTCTCCATTATTTCATGGGATTATCTTTGATATCATCCCGTATCTAAGCCCTGTATTTTCACATGGAATATTCTCCACGTATTTCAAAGTGAGTGTTGATATGATGCAAAAACAACTATGAATTTGAGAATAGTTATTATTGTCAAATTGAACTGGGTTATTTCTTAAAACCAAATCTATGCTATCGACTATGAATTTTTTAGTCACATCTTGAATTTAGCATTTCGGATGTCTTCGTTGTCAAACGTGTTTTAGGATAGAAAAAATGAATGACGTTCGAGAGGAAACATTCCATTCTTTTCTTTTCATTAATGGTTGGAATGTAAGTTTGCCGGTAATGAAAACTTAGATGATGAGCTACGTTGACCTGACCCTGTTCTAAATTGTACGTATCGGATGGTTAACATTTCAATGCATTTCACTTCTTGCGTTTCAACTGTATTTCTTAGTTTCTTATGATTTATGAAACTTTGATAAATCTTATAGGGTGATAGATTTTTGATTGAGATTAGTTAAATAATAAATCACCCGAAGTCATCGAAAAGTTACATTTTCTTTTATATGTACATCTGTTGCTTACGTGGTAGTCGATGTGCTTGTCTTCCAACATTCCTTACCATTCAATTTTGTCCGCAGACATCAGAGCTACATCAGACCCGTTCCAAAGTTTCTTTATCAAAATAGACGTTTTTTCTCCTTACATTTTTTGAACTTCGATTGGTCTGTAATTAACATCTAAATTCTCCAGAATCTACATGTGTATAGATGTTATTTGATCTATTTTAGATGTTTCCTAGTGGGAAACATCAGTTATGTGATGGACAGAATTTACTCTGGATATATGTATCTAATGATGGATGGTCTTTTTTTTTTTTAGTGACTCACGAATTTTAACGTTATGTTTTTTTAGCTCTTGAATATAATGGCGAGTTTTTCCTCTTTTTGCTTTTTTTCACCATGTTTAGCACAGAATTTAGTAAGATGGGACAATATCTTTTGTCTAAATTTATATGTATTGGTTGATAATCAGATAAGTATTTCTTGAATTTTAGTTTGATAATATTCTCTGCACATGACAACCATTGCATGCCATAAATTGGTGTTCTTCAAAAATAACGTTCTTATTATCTCGTATGTCTTTTGAAGCCTTTCTCCGTTTGTAATGAAGATTTTCAGGTACATAAGAACTTTCATGTAACTCCAGATTCCATTGTTTTTCGGAGTAGACGTCCAATTTTTTCCCTTGTCACGACAACGTTCAACAAAATTGGCTATGCTTGCAGAGAACAATACGTTTCTCTTAGTTTAAATCATTCACGATTTTCTTTTAAATTTGTCAGATTACTTGATAGGGTTGAGTAGAATTTAAGAAACTAATTCCAGTGCAAGTATATGGGCATTAGTCAATTTACAGGATGGCAGGATATATCATTTTGGGTCTTTGATCACTCAGGTTATTTCTCTTGTCTGTGTTTTTTTTTTTTTGTCGACGAAGTTATTTTTTTCTCTACATTTTGTTGTACTTGGAATTGCTTGATGTGGATAGGTTGATCGATACAGTCAACATTATCTGTTATTGTAATCTCCTATTTTCTGGTTTATTTTCGGTTTTCCTATTCATGTTTCACATCATCCTCGTACAAAATCGGACGGTTAGGCTCATTCTGTCGTCCGTTTATCTTCTTTGTTGCATGGCTTCTCATTTCCATGCAGAAAATGCCCCTCGACAGATCCGTTTATGTTGTTTTTAAATCGGCAAGAATTTTGCTGATCTGATGACTGTCAATCTGCTGACGGTTGCAGATAGTAATCGCAAATCTATGGACACTCTCCATTTTAAAAACGATCAGTCCAAAAAATACATAGCTATTTTCTTCATTCCTTGAAATGTAGAGTGTGTACACTTATCAGTGACAAAGATATACATGGAAGCTGCCCACAAGAATTAGGCCAAACCATCTGCTAGAGATTGTGCTATAGCTTTTATAAACAGAAGATTGAATCTGCTTAATTGATAACACCTAAGATTTTAAAACAAATTTTAACATCACGGTGTTTCAGGGGTTCTACTGTACAAGCAATATACTTATTGAATGAAACAGAATGAAAAAAAAAAAACAGAAAGTTTGAATAAGTTCAACAACTTGCATATATTTCCACTTATAACAAAGGCAACCCGTGTCTACTTCCTAGAATACATTGAAATTCAAATCAACTTGAAAGGAATGATAAAATGGAAAATTACTCATTGAAACAATAGATCAAAGGTAAACGTCAACCTACAGATTTAAAGCAAATCTCAACATCAGTTCGATTAGGCAATTCTGCCATATAAAGAATTTTGAATGCATTAATAATGAATGAAATATCTGTAAGCGAAGAAATATAATTCATTCAAGAATTCGACGAATACTTTTGATATAGAGAAAAAATCAACATGCAATTCTCAGATAACTTTCTGTGTCATTGAATGTACCAATTACTCATTATTTAGGATATACACTGTCATCAAATTACAGAGTGTTGCTCCATAAACGTAATATAACAATTACTGAAAACAGCACTCCAATACGTGTTTTAATGTTTTTTTGTAAATGCAGTGATGTGAATTAAAATCAAACTCTGCAAATCAATCAAATAGGTATTAACAGTAGAATCCAATTCATAAGTACAAACCACTTTTGTAAACACTTTTATGATACAGAGGGGGGAATGTGGAAAAGAGAAAGAGGAAATGAAACTTAGAATAGCATGGGAAGTACATGGATCGATTAGTACCCAAAATTGTAATCACATCATAAAAAAGCTATCAGCACCCCCCCCCCAAAAAAAAAAAATAATAAGTGGCAAGTGGTCTTACACAAACCTTCAGTTAAATTGCAATTGCTGGAAGAGTCTACACAGAGTCTAAACACATGTATTAGATATGAAGATGCTGTTTTGAAACTTCTTTGATTTTTAAACATCTTATTTTCTCCCCGCTGGATATGAACACACACACTTATAGCCCGAAGATTTGTATCAGATATCCCATAAAACATGCTGTAAAACAATTAAAAGTGATTGAAGAGCCATATCATATATAGTGAAGTTTTAATCATAGGGTAGGGATTGGCAATTGGTGTTATGTCCTCAGAAATAAACACGCTATGCCTGAACTTGGTAGGTTATCCGATTGCATGCAAACACCCAGCGGTCAATTTTTGATCGCATGTATAATTTAATATTAGAAATTGGGATTTTAGGGGCTGGCAGTCTATATCAATTCGGGAGAATGGTAAAATTCGACATCCTTATATACCCGGCATATTACATGACACATCAAGGTAAATTTGGTTGGGAAAAAACTAACCGGACAAACATTCAGGCACAAATCTAATCAAAGTACTCCACACAGACACAGAGACTCGGTGATTTGCTGAGCAATATCATCCAAGCGAGCATGTTATTCGACTTTTAGATAAGAGGATCCCCAACACCTGAGTATAGTACAATTTTAAATTACCATTTCTGCTCCAGACGATTTTTGCCGCCAATTTGGCAGTGTCCCTAGGCATATCCTAGATAAACTTGCAGCACGCATCCTTGGTCAATTCTTTCTTCTTTTTCTATTTCCTACTCTTTTCATATTACCCTTTTCTGTCCCATTGGAGTTTTTTTTCTTCTCTTTCCTATTTCATCCCCGTAGGGTTTTTACTATCTCATATACCTGTCCACCGGATTGGGATATACAGCTTTGGCATGACTGGCTGCATAGGCAATTCTTGGCAACGGCGCCAATTGTAATAATACAGATTTGTTTGTCACGCACCATATGTACTATAAACAGGTTTTAAAAACAGAAGGCGATCTTCTATCCCGGGGGTTGTAGAACAAGAACATAACTCAATGTTCAGTGGATGATAGACATTGCATTACTTGTACGTAGAATTGATGGGAACAGATGTAGAGCAAGGGACCATGTTTTCTTATATTACATTGTCTAACCACTTTCAACGGCGTCGTTTACTGTCAATAAAAAGGTAGCAAAGGATTGCAAGATAAATCTTACTGACAAGAGTTGAAACTTTATTTAATGCCATATGAATATTACCTGACAGGATATGAAGCAGGCCATAAAGTACAGCGACTTGAACATGGTATTTAATTGAAAGAAGGTGTGGATAATAGTCCTACTTATTCTTGGACGATCGGCAAACTTTCTCTCAATTAGAAATGATAATTGAAAATGAAGTGAAATCGGAAGTGCAAATAGTACAAATCCTAAATTATTGTGAACGAGACTTAATGTCGATATTAGTCAGAATTATTATCAGAATAATAAGATTGTTATGCAGACAAGAGGGCGCACAGATTTAAATGGGTTGAACAGAACTACAAAGATATGTATACTACTGCAAGTAAGAAATGGACATTGCAATATCTTAGAATATCAGACAGTGCTAGGAAACCCTTCGACCAGAGTATTCTTACGTAATGATTGCAAGGAACGTGAGGAATGTTGCTAATTAAAATAAACAGATTTGCCTAAGAATTTACTGATATTTTTAAAAGATCTCATCTGTGAACTTTGGCGCTCGAGGCAACGACGATGAGTAGACTAGTCTCAGTAAATTGTGAAATAATAATACATAAGTACATAATTCAGGCTAGCAAAGGGAAAATGACTTCGTACACGACACTCGGTAATGCTTGGAAATTCAGAGATATTAGCTGTCCTAATGTCTTGAGTGGGAAACTATGCTGTCTGGGCAATCCATAATAGTTGATAATGATTCATGGAATTAGTACATAATTCACACGCTCACATGTTTCATGGAGTAACAGCAGTACTTAGTACCAAAATACGAGTCAAGAGACATCAGTAGTCCTAATCACCATAAATCAGAGTATAAGAGCAATCCATTATCGCAGAAATGAAAACGATCCTGAAATTAACACACAACCTGGAACGTAATGATCAAAACAACAAAGATTGGAATATCAGACTGTAAAGTGAGTGGAATAACGAAACGGTTTGATCTCAGATCATAAGTTTCCGTTGGAGTCCCTGTATTTAGGAAGGCCAAACAATTACAAGTGTGTTTCATATCTACGCATTGCCATTTTAATATCATCTAGTGCATTGATTCTGCAAATAGGTACAGGATTTACACAAGTGAATTCATTCTGTGTTGCATTGAAATATGAGACATTTAAGATCAGCCATTGAAATATGCATTGATAACGGTAATCTTCAAGTAATCAGAACAAATAATAGGTAGCATTCGGTGTAAAACTCCACCAAAGGTGTGATCAAATGTGTCTTAAGGAATCAAATGTATAATACGAAGGGATTGCATGATAAAAAAGAAGGTTATGAAATGTACAGATATCTTATTAAAATATATTTCTATAAATATGGAGTATGTATAGTAGGGCAGCTAATTTCCAATGCGTCCATTTTGTGATACAAGCATCAAAGTTTGCAGACAAGCTCATTAAGAGCTACTTTTTCGAAAAATGATACTATTCACTATAAGGACACACCTGCACAGTTATAGCAAAATTGCTCTCATCAAATGTAATGGTCACATAACTATCTTACATAATGTAAACTATTAAAGAAAGAAGAGTACAGTTGTTAGCATTCAATACAATTCATATGTTCCTACAGACCAGTCTTGAGCTATTTTTGTTACTGGGTTATATAGGAATATATCTCTCGGTTATAAAAATATAACGTGGGACAACGGTCATAGCTTATCATACGAAAGAGTGATAGAAATAGGGAAATGCCTTGCTACCAAAGTATGTGACATATGGTGCAATATGCCCTCCTAATTTATTGAAAGGGTTATTCACAAAGGCTGCCATAGACAACAAGCCGTTTCCCACGACAACACGGACAAGCATTCCCGTTTTCCAAAGTTCAAACAGCAATACTCTCCACAGGAAATTCAATGTAGTCAGATAAAAAAAAGAATGCTTTTCGAGTCATTTGGTAATATTCCTCACGTTTATTTCTATGAAAGTATCCTATCCTCCTACCATACACTTTATTCAAACCAATATTTACACATGAATGTTAGTGACCTAAATGATGAGATTCGCTGAAAAATTGATTAGATTTATGGACGTGATATGCTTAACCTCCTATGAATAAAAGAAATCACATTTTAAAGTGAGCATTGAATCCTTGATGGATCTTTCCGGAGATTGAACTCATTCTGGTGTAACGATAAAATGTGATGGTAAAATTTTATTTGATCTAGAACAAGTACGCCATAGCAGCATGCCAACCAATCTATGCAGTAGCTAGGTAGATTCAGTTGCAATGGTCAATGTTTTATGGTACAAAGATCTGTATTCCTGATTACTGATCTACAAGAAATGGCTACCCTGAGGTCAACGGGACACTATTGCAGGTAATGGGTGAATATGTGCTCCCCTACAGTGTAATGTTGCATCCTTAAGACCAACAGATTAGTTTATGTAAGTCTCTTGTATTACAGAGCCACGTTAGGCACACCAGATAAAAGCTTGCAGTTTCTACGAGTTCTCCACCATGGCATCACTTTAAAAGAGACTTTCATTCGTGACGAAAGAGTTCATTGCATGGAATTTTGCTGTCCACAAATCAAACAGGTTTTTCGCATCCGTTGCAATATATCAAGTCAATAAACAAGTAAATACTGTTATAAAGGAAAATGGAGGACTTCTTGGTCTGTCTGAAAATCAATCATCTCTCAAAAGATAGGCCTGGAGAAAGTCACGTAATTCAGAACTATGAGAAATCATCAGGTATCAAGAACAAAGCTTATTGTGAATAGCATGGTCAGACACACCCAGCTCGAAAGTTACTTGGCCAGTAAAACGAGCTTTTTATGAAGAGTTATGTGACCGTCTCACTCTTTATACATAGTCAATCCTGTTAGCGTTGTGTTTTTAGCCAGACAATGTGAGAAAACTGAACGTCAGTCATGATTTCATGAAAGGATGAGACCAGGTTTCAATGTGGATTTTACCAGCTATTTAAGAAAAATAGTTTTCAAAGGTGATACACATTCACACAACTCCACTCAAAATTTGCTGACGGAGGACAACCCTCAATTCCTTCAACTTTTAATCTTTCATAAGGGAAAGGAGTATGATTAAAATTTTTCAGCATGAAAACAACCCATTTTCTCCCTTTCCAGGTGACAATGGACTGATATATATATTTTAAAAAAATGTCAACACGCCAAGATGCCAGATCTTGAAAAAGTGTGAGCTGCTGTACTCATCAATGGCTCAGCTTTATTGATTACACTCCACACTTAACACTTTCCGGCCAGTATGTCATGTAAGCTGTTCTCGCCGTCCTAAAAGCGTATGCAACGGAGTAGGAATACTCAGATCTAGCTTTTGACTTTTGCATTCAATGCAGTCTGAATACTGAGAGTAGAGCAAAAAATGGCAGGAAATGATAAAAGAGATTGGCTACCTTCGCCGACGCTTAATAACTGGCTCAACTTCCTGGTAGAAAACGGTAACAAAATGGAGCTCTCATCGTCTAATATAAGATAAATACGAATGTTGTTACCTGAAAAGGACAATGCACGGTCTATTCAGGCAATGAGTGTTGACAATGTATGTCTCTGTACTCATGGCAACCTAGATATACAAATGTTTCGGCATCCAAGTGTTTGGTATTGGAAAACTACGCATAGCATCAAATAGATATTAACCCATGGAATCTGATCTTTATTTGAGCTCGGAGAAAAGAGGAATATTCTTCTTCCATGCTAAAAACCGTTGTGCTGCAGTCTGTGTGTTTAAAAAAAAGCGGTTCGCTTGGGGCACTCCAAATATGTACGATGAGGCCACATTTGTTTTGTAAATAACAGACATTATCAAACATTAATGACATTAACATATAGACTTTAAAGAAGGAAGTAGTCACAATGGATTACAGGACCAGTTTTGCTGAAGAAGTTAATGTAGAACAACCGTTCTTGTTTGATAGGAAAATGAACGTATAATTCCATCAGTGGAAGACAAACCAAACTAGCTGCTCTCCAGGCAAGATACAACTGTATATATGCCACTGTCATAAGATCTGAGTAATTAAGGATAGGTAAAGCATGGCAAGGAATGGAAGATTTGCTCGACGGCTGGCCATCCTATTTGGAAATGTTGTAAATAGATGAAAAATGCATATGTGAGACCAGATGCCATAAACAATGCTAATATCATGGTCAAGGCAGCAAAGCAATCTATAGCTGCTTGTGGTGGTTTTAAAGTCCAGTGAATACATAATCATGTACCGATATCCCTTATTACCATAAAAAAAAATAAATCAAAAAGTGAAATATTTGATCTCCAGGAGAGGAAATATCTTCTTAACTTATACAAAATATAACCTACTTGAATAATGAATAAACCCATCCCACAAACTCAACCAGTGTTTGTTCCTTCATTATTATTTGGGCAGTTAATCACAAAATCGTGATACAAATATCAAGATTGATCATTGAGCAAATTAACTTTGTTACTTTGATATCCTCATTTGTATCTAACCACATATCTAGTTTATTTATATCAATGTACAGTCAATTTCTACCTGTATGCCAGTATAGTGGTTTTTGGTGGGTGATTTGCATCCATTATGAATTTTAATTGGAGATATTAATCTGATACAATATTTTATGAGTGTCTTGTATCCAATGGTAGTAACTAAAATGCAAAAGTAATGAACTTCGAATCTATTACACTTTCAAATCCTCTGAAAATACGTTATTTGAGAATAATTATGATTTAAAGGTTTTGGTGAGTTGGAATTCTATCAGCGATATAATTATAATGCTAGCCTGACTCTCACTTCAAATTTGATGACATAAACCACGTACATGAATTCCCTTCCAGTCAATGATCATGGCACACTTTTCTAGAAGAAACTCAAATTAACACAGCTGCACGCGCCCAAAACATATTTAACTGAAAAATCCATTTAGAAATGTGGAAAAAAAATTGCATCTCTTTGTTTTTCTTTTGGAGTAAGGCTGGATAACCAGGATATTTGACTGAAAATAGTGGATGAAATTATCAAATAACAATTACATGGGCGCAATGAACTTTTTTCTTTGGTGTCGTGAGTGTACAAACTTATAAACATACGAGCGACATCAATATATATATATATATATATATATATATATATATATATATATATATATATATATATATATATATAAATCATATGTTTTGGGCCATGCTCCATCATCCCCGAGACTGAGCTACGCCAACAACTTGTAAATAACATATATAATGAGCAAATAGATTGAAAAATATTCTACCAGTATATATATATATATATATATATATATATATATATATATATATGTATATATATATATATATATATATATATATACGTAAATATATATATATATATATATATATATATATATATATATATGTAAATACATATGCAAATTCATTTATCTTTACGTATAAATCGATGTTGCTCTATATTAGCCTATTTATATTCATATGCATGCCTTGAATTCACGTGTACAGTAATAAATGCTTATGTATATAGTCTCTTTTTCACTGTCTCTCAATATATATCTCACTATATATATATATATATATATATATATATATATATATATATATATATATATATATTCTTTTTTTTTTGCATATAGTTGTACGGAGACAAACAGACAGATGAACAGAGAAAAAGTGAGAATGTCGACTGTGAAATATTGTTTACAGCCATTGTAATATCTGAAAATAGTTGTGACTTCATTCCTTGGATTGTTTTGGTTACGCAATACTTAGGAATTATTTCAAATTGTTCTATGTGCTAGGAACTCGGCGTTTAGTATTGAACTCTTTCAATATCATTTCAGATCTGTAATTTTTGACGGGCAAAATTGTACTAGACTTTTGCACTCCACAGTTACCTTACTTTGAAATAAACGAGTTCTTTTTAAACTTACGACTTCACTGGCAATTTGGACGATTTGCACCATGATATAACTCAATGATGAAAATAAACGCTCAACTCAACCAACTTTTCTGCCAATATAATCTAACGATGTTATCCTGTGACATTCGGTTTTCCCTAATCACCTTCAGTAATTTAAGCTTCCCTGTGAGATTATTGACTCTAGATTGCTTCCAGTCACCTCCTTGTATTTCTTAGATTACTGACCCTGTCTTGCTTCCCAGGAGATTTAATACAGTGTTTAAATCGATTTCGAATGGCGAGCGTTTCTATTTGTTCACGGTCGTTAAACTCCCCTGTGACATGTGGTTGCACGCTCTTGGGGAAGGATGCAAACGAAAGTTTAATGACTGTTTTGCACGCGTGTTTTTATTGTATTAACGAGCCATGGCCCATCTGAACTTCATCTTCCATTGACTAATTTTATATTTATATCATCTAATTGAAGAAATATTGAATAATGCTGATAACACGCTACGATAGAACTAAGTTTACTTGAAGTAACGCATTCTTAATGACAGCAAAGTGAAAATAAATATACCTGAAGAAATTGAGCGAATAGAATTGTCTTTCGACTTCGTCTCTACGCTAAAGGAGTAGGATTTAATGTTTCTGTTCTGTAGCCGTATTTGTTTTTGCCCGGGGTCATCAAACTTTTTGAGCACCAGTTCCCTCCAAACAACCCTGTGTTATCATCGACCCTATTCACGGTTTTTCACCGAGAAAATAATCCGTGATAATAATGAGTGCAATAGATACACAACTTTACATTTAAAAAAAAATAGACAGATGATAAGCGTTATCAAATAATTACATTTCAATAACGATGTTGATAAATGAAGGAGGAATTGGCAAGAACAAGTCAATTTGACATTTAAGTTTTAATAGATTCGATTATTCATTCGCTAGAGTGATCATGACATTAAATAGCATAACCTTTTGCAAAACTCATTTGCAAATTATTTGATCGTGTAATGGCTTTGATACTAACTGGTCACATGCCACGAGAGTCGACTTGTGCCGAACCATGCAATATTTAGCTAAAAAATAGTGCAATCATGGCAGCAAAATATTATTGAAACACTAAATGAACGATGGGTTTAGCATCAGAAAATATGAAATCTAGAAAGAAATGAAAAGAATCACTTAATAGTGGAAAGGAAAATGCGAAAAGGAATGGAATTTAGAGCAGGTCTATCGACACAAACTCGATTAAAGCCAAAGTAGACAATACAAAGCAAAAGAGGTCAACAATGACACGGATGAAATATCAGTCATATCAATGACGAACCGTATATTTTTAGTTATTACAGCTGAAGGTATCTCTTTTTGGTAATGCCTGTGAATAAAAAATGTTATGGACATCCTGGCAACTAAATTGTTTATATACTTATCAAATTGATAATGGAGGATTTGGGACACTGATAGGGTGTACGGTTGGTCAGTCCACCGAGTCAAAGCTTGGTTTGTATAGTAGGCTTTTATTTTTGAATGAATTTACATTTATTCAACGGAGAAAATGCAATAAGCTCTAACGGTTATAGTTTTTCAGCATAGTGGCGATTATTGAAAAAGACACGGATGGAAAAATGGTGATCCTTTGAGAATCATAACACTTGGATACAGGTGACAAATTGCTTAGGCACAGAATAGAAAACGGGCAGAGAGCTGGGCAAAAATGACGCCTGTTTTATAAAAACCCTATTGATTTATCAATATATAAGATAATTAAAGGATCTTCATTTGCTTTATTTGCCTTTCCAGCTGTTGGTTTCCACTGAAAAATATATCATCATACATCAATGATGCTTCTATAACCGATAAATAAGATATTCTATCAATAATCAACCTGCAAGTAATTCCGTCCAAAAAATTCCCCCTTGGATATAAGCAGTTTGTTGGTGTTAGTGTCTAGGCGTCTTTTGACCTGTTGAACACATTTTGGACAATATTTCAGGGGTACTCGATATGCTTTTGATTATGATTATTCATTTGTTCTGATGTGTTATATAAACAAGCAAAATCCTCACTGTAACGTAGCCCAGTGAAAGGAGTCAAGTTTCTGATTAAGAATTGCATTCGAATCCTACAAAAAACAAAAGAATGTGTCCCGGGAGATTCATGTTAGGCAGATAGATTGAACGCTGTTCCAATATTGACATCTCTATTTGAAAATCTAATAATCAACCGATATTTTATAGCAAGTTGCTCTCTAACCAATATTTATTTCCTTGAATCATGTAGAATATATTTTCCAAGTTCCCAATTTTTTCCCGGGAGCTTTTGAGAAATGTACTTTATTTTGCCAATATGTTTTAGTCTTTTCAAATCTATGAGTCATTCAACTTTTATATGCCTATGTATCAGACAACCTGGATTCCGCAGTTCGTTCACACCTGGTATTGTGCGTTTTAGTCTATCAATATCTTCTATCCAAAAAGATTATGTCTGACTATTTATAAATAACGCTCCTATTTACATATTTCTACAGGAACAATAAAAGCCTGGTATCTTCACAGTAATTTCTGAGGTTTTGCTAGAATACAGCGAACGATGGTGTTTGGAACATTGGCACGAACTTAATTTTTGAAAAAAGCACTATTATTTGATTATATTTGATTTGATTCCAGATAGATTAAATCCTCAAATCTCCTTAAATATTTTCATTTGACGGATTTTCGTCCAGAAAGAATACCATTATAACAATGATGTATTTATAAATATTGACATTTCGTTCTTGTCAACAGTTCGTAGGAAAAAGCCGACACATGTGCTTCCTTTCTCGTCAAGTTGTTCAACGAAGAATCGATTCAAGGCGGGCGATATTTGAGTACATTAAATGTCAGCTGGAGAACATTTCTTTTGCTGATGATTTTAAAATACCCAATACGGAATTAAGTTGTCAGCTTAACGTCTGCCAGGTTTTATTTTTGGATAGGATTTATAGTTCCATACTTACCTACGTACAGCCACTGGTACTTACAGGAATGTGACGGCAATATACATGCATACACATACTTTTACACATACATATGAAAATAAAAATTGAGTGATAATAGATCGAACGTTCATATATATATATATATATATATATATATATATATATATATATATATATATATATATATATATATGTATATATATATATATGTGTGTGTGTGTGTGTGTGTGTGTGTGCTTTAAATCATCCATTTAAAAGAATTAATAGTTATGCATTCGCTCAATACACGTATGAACAATTCAATGCATTGGTATTCAGTACAATCAATTAGAAGTAGTGACTTGAATGACTACACAGTCGTTGAGAATTACGCTTACAAAAGCTTGTTATATCTTATTGGTCCCTGTCAAAGTTGACTAAAGGGCAAACATTTTTTGCATCAAACGATTGTGTGTCGAATAGAGTTATGGAAGAGTATTTTACCAAAGTACTTACTTATCAAATACAGTGAGATGAAAAAAAAAAGTTAACAAATCTCAGGGCACAGTGTAATTATGTCTTTACCAAGTGTAATGAGGGCAGATTGATATGAACAATTTAGCTGAATGTCAAATTCGTTTCACCGATTATATTTTCCAGCTGCTAACTCTATTATGACACCTCTTATCTCATTGCATGCAATATCACTATACGCACACACACACACATACACCTTCACTCATACACACACACACACACACAAATATATATATATATATATATATATATATGTATATATATATGTATATATATATATATATATACATATATATATATATATAATATTGTGTCATCCACTGACAGCTGTTTTGATGTGGTACATCTCTTCAGTGTGCTATAGACTTTCCATTATCCCATCCAGCACAGCGAGGTAGGATTGAAATATTTGCTTCATATTCTGAAACCGATACCCTATCTCTGGGCTACGGAACTCGACGGTCTGTAAGGCTGAATTCAATCGATAGATTTAGTTACACAGTAATTCCGAGTCCACCAGGATCCTCTATTCCAGTGGAAGAGCTTTACATATATATATATATATATATATATATATATATATATATATATATATATATATATATATATATATATATATATATATATATGTTAGTATTTTCTTGATATATTAGTGATTAGAATTGTTTTCTAAAGATCAGTTATACACACAAATAAATGTATGGATGTTTGACGTACAAGTTAATTGAGCAGATTCAGAAACTGTTCTCTGCACGAAGAAAAAAGCGTTAATAACCTTCACAGAATCATTCATCTTGTAAACATTATTGAGCGTACAGACGTCCATATATTCATAAAATAATATCACTTGAGAAGTAAAAAAAAAAAAAGGACTGCATCTGTAAGAAACTGTGGATGTTTTGAAAAGTAATTGTTTACTAAGCACGGTTTGATTTTGGCACAGAGCCAAGGGTATGGTTCATCCAGTGGAGGTTCTACTGAATACGTAATGATCTACGAGTTGCCAAACGACTACCCCACGAAGAGGCGCCCATAATCTGAAAAATACTTCCATAAATATGTATGCATGAATAATCAACGAATCACATGGATATCTGGATACAATTAAGCGTTTACGGAGCTTGCATAAGCGTTTACACACGCATCCATCCATACATACACCCACGTACACATATTTCAGATCCAAGAAAAATAGATTTAATAATAACGTTTCATTTTATTCAAAAATAGAAACACAAACATTACATTTCGATATACAGATCCTCTCAATTAGAAAATTGTGTTCCCTTTAGCATACGCACAAAAACAGGCACACACATATAAACATATATATATAGTAGTTTGCGGATTCGCTACACAAACTAGCTCATGTTTCGGCTCTCTCTGGGCTTCTTCAGGCAAATGATTGTCTACGTTTTTTTTTTTGGTTTATCTATTGGGAATTTGGTGAGAATGTTGTCAGTGTGGTAGTGGCTGGTGCAGGGATATTCATTTCGTCAGAGGGGTTTGATCACCATATAGGGGTCATTCCTGCAAGGATGCTTAGTAGTGGTCTGGGAGTAATTTCTATTTTGACCTAGGTATCTTAGCATTGGGTTTTATTGCCCTTGTTGGTGCCTTTTGTAGCTCTAGTGGATAGTATCAATCTTGATGTTTAATTTATAATGTGCTTTGGTATGTTTGAAGGTAAAAGATGGTAACGGGAAGTTTTTGGAATGATGGACATGGGGATGAGTTGTCTGCTTTACTTTATGATTTATTGGTATTGTTACATGTTGATTAAAAGAAATCAAGAGTGGTATCTGCGCTGTATTATGGTTTTAATTTTTTTTTCTATTTAGTAGGTGTGCTTTGGGATTTTTGTGATTCTTGTAAAATTTAGAATTTCAAATTTTTCATTAAGGCAGAAATTGCATGAATTTTCTTTACTTTATGAAAAATTTGAAATTCTAATTCAGAGAAGGCTGAAACATGAGCTAGTTTGTGTAGCGAATCCACAACCTACCATTTACTTCCAGCTCTACTCTAAAACAACTCAACTCCATGAGTAAAATGTTGTATGTATCAAGCACTCTATAAAATAAATCCTTTACATTTCAGAAGTGGCGTTATATTATTGATACACAATCATATTATGTGATACTGCCAGCCTGATTTATACCACATATACTCTGTGTGTGTGTGTATATATATATATATATATATATATATATATATATATATATATATATATATATATATATATATATATACAATAAAAATAGAATTATGACTGATCGCTGGAACTGAATCCCCTGTGTATAGAAAACCCACGAATTCAACCTCCATCCACTCACGACTCAGATAACCCAGTCTTTGAGGGGTAACCCCCCGCATCACTGATGACGTCATTCCCTACAAACCATTTATGAATAGATTCCCAATCTGGGTCCTCTTCATTACCTCTGAAGAATTGCACGACACACACACACACACACACACACATATATATATATATATATATATATATATATATATATATATATATATATATATATATATATATATATATGTATGTATTAATATAATTTCATGAGTTATTCTTTGAGACTCTATTTGATCTGGTCCCTTGTTGTTACTCAACAATGAGTGACTTAGCCCTGAGAGCGTAGATAGAACGATTGAAATAAGACTGCTGCATTAATCGAACAAGCAATTGTTGAGTAACTGTTCATATCCTGTGTACCAACGGGACGTCATTTCAAACTAATTTTCAAATGATATTATGCACTGTTTTGACCGATTTCATATCCATTTTCCAATATCATGTCTGTCTGCGTTTTGAACGGCAGTGCAGCCATAGGCAGTAAATGAAAGTGATGAAATAATGTTGATAAAGCAGTTATTTGGGCCTTCGCCGTTCTGCTGGGTTGTTTTTCTACCTTATCGGTTGCATCTTTGATTCATGCAGACGCCATATTTTTCTTCACTTGTTCATTCTATTCCCAGTGTTCATCATATTTACGCCTAGTACTCAATCCCTGCATAAAAGTAGGGGATGTTTCCAAGAAACATCACACACACACACACACACACACACAAATACACACACACACACACATATATATATATATATATATATATATAGTGAAATAAAACAGTCGTTACACAGGTACGTTTCATAAGCGTGCCTCTATAGTAAATCTATCATTCCAATATATTTAAATCTCCGATTAACTTCATCGAACACCTTCATGAAATAAACCCATCACACACCGTATATCAAATAACACATTTGTACTGAAGTATATTTATATATATATATAGAGAGAGAGAGGTCAGAATATTTTTGTTATTTTCTCTCTCTGTGGCAGTTGTGCCGGTCGCAGATAAGAGTGTACAGTGAAAATAGGTCTCGATAAGAATGGTCACTTTTTAATTTTTTTTTTTTTAGTCAACCCATTATTATAGATCGAAATATCTCCCCTTTAACTCTTTGAGCCAACAATAAAACATAGAGACATTCAACGTTTCTTTCCTTGACCTCAAGCGTGAACAGCTATTCCTCTGCATCGTAACAAGTTTTTCTCCGTCACTCATCGAAATGCATTAAAAAGTGATTATAATTTTTCGAGATGTAACATCTACTTTCTCTTCACCCATCAATGATACTTTGATCAATATATATATATATATATATATATATATATATATATATATATATATATAGTAATTATGTTAGCTCCTCATTGTTCTATCATTGATACACAAAATTAAGGTACTTTCACGTTCTTTGAATTTATCATTGACCGTATTCCGAAATATATGTTTTCATTAATCGAACATTACATCACATTTTCACTGAGATATTCTTGTGTCAAGTTTCCAAGTGACTCAGAATATTACTTACAGTCTAGACAATTTGGGAAATCACAGGTAGTATACATCAGATAAATATTTCGAACGTTTTATCCACACTGATGATTACATATATATTGACTGAGTAGATTTTCGCCTCCAGGGAAAAAAATCAATTATCATGTTTACATCTATGAGCTGAATGTACCTGAATTAGCTATGTATAGGCAAGGCTTCGACATTATTCAAAGAGAACAACCGAATCTACCTCTGCCACGAACGGTTCATTTCATAACATGTCATTTGCACTTCTACATCAACAATTTCTGGAGTTAGGAAAGACGGGTAATTAAATTACGAAATTAAGAAAAGTTTTGTCACTGTATATGCAGTACATTGCAAATCAGAAAGAAGAATATTTTGAGTTGATAAAAGAGAGAGTATAGACCCTACCACAAACACTCACACACACATACATTTACATTCCTACACACATGTGCACATATATATATATATATATATATATATATATATATATATATATATTGAAGTACATATCAATATATTTTCCTTAATTATCTGATCCCTTTCAAAATGACCAAAGATTGTTACTTGAAGGAAATACAAAATATATTCGTTGGACGGAGCTGTTTCACTTTTTATTCTGTTTTTTTTTTTTTGATTGTTTGGTTAGTTTTTTTTTCCTAACGATCGCATTGATAGTATTGTGATTTAATTTTATCCCATTATATTTGAAGCTCTACTTTAACATGATTTCATGTTAAACTTCTACTACTTAAGGCGATCAGAAGGTGAATTTTAGGGTTGGTGATGAAGGTGTAGATTTCAACTCATTTTTTTTTTTTTGGTATTAATCACTTTCAGATGTGGAGACGTTCTCAAACTTCCTGTTCACAGTAACAGTTGCTAAGAAATTCATTTTTTTTTTTTACAACCGCCCTCCATGACAGGCAAGAAGTGTACTGAGTATGACACCAAGAAATTAATACTTCTCCAGGACGGTGTTCAAGGGCTTCTATCCATCAGTCCATCTATCCGAAAAAGTTGTCATGATATACTTCACACTTGACAAAATGTCCTTGAAATCAATTGATGCCTTTTTAAAAAAATTATAAAGAGAAGCATGAGGAAATACTGAAATTCATGGATAAAAAAACGTTTTCTGTTTTTCTATACATTCCTGTATTCAGTCTTCCGTTGGTAAGGAAAGTCCGTTTCAGAATGATTTCGTATCTGAAATTGTTCAGCACACCCTGAAGTATCACCATGCCAAGTTCTATGCTATCATTGCAAAGCGAGCATTTCCCAACGAGTTTCACATTGATAGCCAGAACTGTTCGTTCTTTTTCCCTTTTTATGTTCGGTTTTCTGCGCTCTTATACCCCAAACTTTGTTTTATCTTAATCTCTGTCTTATTTTACATTTCATTTTCTTTTTTACTTTCCTCGTCCTTTCTTGTTGATTTTCCTCCTTATTCTAGTTTCAACTTTCCGTAGGGTTTACTGAGTCATCTATTGACTTTTTTTCTTTTTTGTCTCTTCACTCTATGTTTCTCATCTTTCCACGTTCGTTTTTCTCTTGACATTTTTTCTGCACTCCACTTATTAGCTCTAACATCTTTGTCCAACTCTCTTCCCCATCTTCATTGTTTTTACTCTCCCTCATTTCCATTCAAGGGAGAACCATGCAACATACTCATGGAAAAAAACACGCCTAACATTACATGAAGATATCACAAGACAGCGCAATATTTCAGGGGAGAAACAGTAGTCAAAAACCTCATAGAATCCATATTTCAAATGGCAATTGGCTGGTCCTGTTGCAAAAATGTCAGACAGGTGCTAGGCACCTCAACCTATTACGTTGATCCCAATTGATCATTTGCAAGATTGTAGCCAGCATGCTATAATACTGTCGAACCAACTAGACAAGTTCTAAAAGAATTAGATCTGCAACGCCAATGATACCGAGGTATAGCTGAATCTTGTCCAAGAGGTGTATGTCCAACGACGGACGATAAGTGATGATGATTATGATGATGATTTTTTTAATACTTTTTTTACTCCTTTATCTCCGATTCATTCTTTTAACTCCTCCATCTTTCTTCCGTTTTTATTTTCTCCTTTGATTTATCTCTTCCTTACTTTTTTTATTGCTTTTTCTCCTTTTTTTCTCTTCCCATGTTTTTTCCTTCATCGTCTCCTCACTTATATTTTTCATATGTTTCTTTTTCCTAATCCCTAATATCTTTCTTCATTTTTTCTTTCTATTCCGTTGTACCTTTTGCTTCGACTTTTTTGCTTCCTATCTTTTTCTAATTATTTTCTGTTTCGTTTTCCTTTTCTCTATTTCTCTCAATCTGTTTTTTTTACCACCTTTTTACTTTTTCTCGTGTATTATCCCATTGTTCTACAAGCCCCCTCTTGTTTGTTTCGTTTCTTTTTTCAATCTTGATTTCTTATATTTCATATTTACTTCACCTATTCTCTTCCTTTTTCTTGCTTAAACGTTTTTTGTTTTTTTCTTGCTTCATCACTTCTTATTCACTTTTCTTCCTTTTCAAGTTGAATAACTTTTTGTCTTTCACCAAATCAATCTATTTCCTTAGTAGCAGTGCAGAGAAAGAGCCAGTGACGTTCCAGAAAATGAACCCTCCAGAAAATGGGATTTCGATGACGGGACTTCGATACATAAATCAACGTCTCCTTACATTCACTAGGCAACATCAATTGCAATTAACCGTAGTATCTTTTTTGTGATATGTCGACATAACAAGACCATCAATAAAGTCTTATCCAAAGAAAATGGCAATTTACAATGTGCAAAGAGAATTTGTGGAGAGGTACAATGCTCGTGAAATTGAGAAAAACTTGTATAGCTACTTTTTGATACATGCATACGCATGGATACAAACATGAATACGTAGCAGATGAACACACGCATATGCCCACACGTGGATAGCTAGTTAACTAGCTAGCCAGCTTAATTTGATCGTGGGCGGTTGGGTTTTTTCATATTTTTTAAACCACTGATTAAAAACTTGTTTCTGTTGTGTCTGCTTTAAAATCGATTGCAGATATCCTGGAGTTTATCTTAGCTTTAACATATACTATTGGCGCTTGTGGGAATTACAAAACCTTCTACACGATGCAAATGCCGATATATATATATATATATGCATGCTGCAGGAATAAAACATGTGACTGATAGAATGTTGCCTTACCAGCTGGCTGTTTAAATCACTCGTGAGAACTTCTTTTCAGCTACAAGTTTGATTCCTTTGTAGCCCATGTTTCGATTGCTGTTTTTTTTTCATCCTGCCGAAACCAAATTACACATTTTTTAAGCAACGACGTAAGGATATTTCAAATAAAATTCCAAATGATATAAAGTATTCATGACTGTTGAGTGGGATCATATATGCAGTTGTGATGATGTAATTGTCTGCATTCAAAAAAACAATGAAGCCGATATGGACAATGAATTAACAAGATAACATTAGAGCATTAAGCAGTTATTCAGCTTCATCTAACTATAGTAAAATGTTCGATATTTACTGCAGCACCTTTGTTTGAATTGTTCATTCTGCTCACACTGTGCAAGCAGAATCTCACTTTCAAAGTGAAACAACGGGAAGTAATGTAAAGTAGTGCTCCGAAAATTACGCATTTATTACTCACACACACACACACACACACATATATATATATATACATATATATAAATAGATAGATAGATAAATAGATAGATATATAGATAGATTGATAGATAGATAGATATAAATGGGACTATGAAGAAAATTTGTACTCAAAATAGAATGGAAAAGTACGACTGGATAATGACTGCCATGATATGGTTGTTCATCGGCTCATGACTCGAAGGATTCTTTTTTCTCCCAGTAACGATTGTTCGCTCTTGTGTGCCACCCAGCCGGTTATCAACTGTCTTACTTACACTTGTTATGTAATATTCACCTTAGTTTCTTCTCCAGATGGGCCAAAACGTTGGATTTCTCTTCTGTCACAAGCTCGACCATCCCATTCAAAAGCAAAACTACAGCAGCCCGAACTCAATAGGAATAAAATTAAATGAAAATTACATCTTTGGAACGATATGTCTTCTCAGATAGTCAGTTCTCAGTGCAATGCCACTAAGTTAATGTCCGAACATGTGGGTGTTTACTAAATATACAATGATTCCTTCTGCATAATAATTGGTGAATTCCAGCTCGTACACATTTTTGTTCGTTTAGTGCAGTTTTTTTTTCATGTGCAGGATAGTTTTCTTTTGCAGCCACTGTTTCTCTCTCCCTTTTCTCCTCTCTCTCTCTATGTCTTTCTTTCTCTCTTCATATATATATATATATATATATATATATATATATATATATATATATATATATATATATAGTACGTAGTATTTATGCTTGTGTACCGTTGTCTTAGTTAGTATTTTTTGTAAATAAAAGTGTGTATAAAGTATAAATACTTAGAATTGAATCAACTTCAGCTCTGAATGAAATCAAATACAAACTCTGGCTGTGATAGTTTGCGTTCTTTTCACCCTCCGCAACTTATTTCATTCCCTTTTAACCACGGGAAAATAGAACGGTAACCAGTTTAGGTGCATATCTGAATCCATCAGAAAAGGCTTGATTGGTCATTTTTTGAATCTGAGGACTGAGTATTGAAATCATACAGTCGATTTATTGGAAAGAAGGCTGACAATCAGCGACATATTGTTGGACGCAAATCGCTTAGTTTTACACACGAAGCGCCCTTGTCATCCACTGTAACTTGGTCAATCTCCAACCTGTTCCATCTTGCCTTTCGATCCAGGCAGAAAGGGAATGGATAAATGTCCAGAGAGTGTGACTCGGACGGCATATGCAACTCTTTTTCACTTCAACCCAAGTCATGTGTTAGACCTAACAGTGCAATTGCTCCTAACTGACGACGATGGGTGAACTTGATGACTTCGTGTGGAGATTAACACCTGCAGTATAAAAGCTTCGACCACTTCTGCAAAGCTTTTAATTACAGTGTGTCAAATTGGATTGATATTGACAATCAAGAGAATATTACAACATATTAGTACACTGACTTTTGACAGGACAAGGTATTGAATCACTTTCAGTTCTAAAATTGAGCTTTTTCATTACATTACCAACATCATTGTTATCATACTTTCAATCAGTGATTTAAAATGTGCGGTACATGCATTTTGCGATCTATACAATGAGAGTACACCAGAAGATACCTGCAAAGAATTGGCAGATATTTTCACTGAATGTATGTTTACAAAATGTTAGATTTTATTGGATACTTTTCTTATTTCAGTTTATATTTTGATGACAAATAATCCCGTAACACTTTTTTTTTCAGAATTTTGAGTGTTGTCGTGAATGGCTGAGTTTTGATGAGAGACATGTGCCGAATCTTAAGATCGGCTCGGTGTGTGATCGTTCATTGTTAATCACTATATTTCAATTAATTCAAGTAGACATTGTGTATTATACTTGCCTGACGCATGCTCAGACTGATCATCTTTCAATTAGGAGTTTTGAAAAATATTCCAATGGAAAGTAACACACTTGAAGAAAAGAAAATTCAATATTAGTCTGCTAATTGTTCAATTCAAAGTCTAAAGGGAATGACACGAATCCACCTTTGATAATCAAGTGGATTGATAGAATGGGTTTAGTAGAAGTGAAAGGGTTAGATTGCAGACTAGGTATATCTTTAAATACCATTACATTTAAGTGTCTGAGTAAATTATTCGATCCAACACATATTTTTCTACAAATCTTACACACACACACACACACACACACACACACATATATATATATATATATATATATATATATATATATATATATATATATATATATATATATATATATATATATAATGTTTGAGGGAAAATATCCGTCGGATACTGCAATATACATATATATGTTTATGTATACGTTTATATATGCACACAGTTGGATTTCTTAAAAAATACAATGAAGGAAAGGAAGAAAAAACCTTTTCAAAATGATTTTGTAACTTGTGATATCGCTTGTCAACATGTAGAAATGGGAGGAATAGCTGAGCCAAGGTAAAAAAAAGAGAAAAGTAAACCGACAGAAGGAACAATAAATGGGTAAAAGCTGAAAGAAATAAAATTAAGGTTTTGGATTCAGGGAATAATAAAACACCGCCTTAGATTAGAGAGAGAAAAAAAAGATTAAACCAAAAACGATATGTAAACACAAAGCTAGTAAGGGTATTCTGGGAATTGAAAAGAAAATGGCAGTTGGTTTTGTCAATTGCATTGAATAATAGGTTTCGCTGTTTCCATTGTGACGTGACGAAAACAGCAAATTCTCGCTCTTTCAGAAGGTGGGCGTTTACATAACCATCCATCCATCTAGATTTCTGTCCAGTTTTATTGAAACGGACTTTTGTGTCGAATGAAGATTGAAAAATTCAAGGTTGATATGAATAGGAAGTAAAAAGCAGAAACATTCTTTAAATGAATAAATAAATCTGTTTAAAAAGGAAAAGATATATTGAAAATCACCATGTTTAGATTTTTCCTGATCGATATATTAAATCGAAAAAAAAAATTATTGGATGATTTTTTTTTTAGCTGCGTGAACAGAGTACCAGTTCTGTTAAGATCTGGAGGTAGAAAGAAAGGGGATTGTAAGAAAACTGGAACGCTGCTCGGTAAGGAATGAATAGGGAGTTGAGAAAACATGAAAATAAGAGAAGAGACGTCAAATGGGAATAAAAGCATCGGAATAAGGAGGTGACAAAAAGACAAAAAGGTGGGGAAAGATTGGGGATTGGAAGGATAGAACTAACACGAGGAAAATAATAATAATTGAGATTAAGTTCTCTAGAAAATGTTCGAGGGCATAATGAGACAGAATAACAGAGCCAATTGTATTGATTACGAAGGACTAAACGAACTACCGAAGGTCAAGGACACGATTGAAGGTAGAGGAAAAAAGAACGAGACGGATATTGCAATAATTGAGTTTTCACACCAGTACTGAGGACTCTCAGTCGAGATCGAATAACAGCAAGTTCCTTCATTACTCCTGGATTGTCTTTGCTTTAGTTGATTCCCAGCTTCCAAGTTCCACCAATCTCTCTTCTAGGCCCCCTGAGACAGTTTCAAAACTTAGAACTTAGCAAGATCTAAGCACTTGTCTTAGTTTTCATGTTTATTTAACTTCATGCAACGGTCATCTACAAAAGCAAAATAACTAACATCCAGTCTTGGTGTCTGGATAGGGTGAGCAGTCTGGATGTCTAAGCCCAGAATGCTTTTACGTTCCAGGGGATGGGGTCTCTGGTGTGTACTGTAATCGTTTACTACTTCGGATCCCAGTTGTTTGCAGTGTTCCTTGTGTATACAGTTACTACTCAACTGTTCGAACGGAACGATCAATCAAATTGCAAAGAAAATTGATGAAAGAAAAAAAATAATAAAAAATAAAGCAACGATAAAATTCATCATTATATGTCATACATAAGCATTATCACACAAGATGACTGATTATTATTGTTGAAAATTTAGCTACCGCCAATTTCCTCAAATATCATCTCCTTTCGCAATGCTGATCTCAACGATGACTGGTCTTGGCGCTTGCAATTCTTCCTAAAATTTCAATTCATGCAAACTTGCCTATTGTTTTAGCACTGTTCTGAAGTGCGCCATGCTTTCAGCTGACGAAATTTACCTGCATGAAGATTAGAAGATTCTGTAATCTATGGATGAATTGAAACATTCCAGAGGAAAGTGTTCACAGAATCAGCTAGATTACCGAGGATATTGCTGAAGTATCACAGTAATTGCTTTCTTTTGATCTACGACGAAAACCACCAGGTATTACTGGTGGGAAAACTCAACGAGTATAAGATACACTAATAGCTTTGATGTTGACGACTGATAGCGGTGTTAGTGAAGACATATGGCGGCATTGGTGATAAAGAATTGAATTATGTATTGATTTGCACACCATTTCCCCCTACCTAGTGAAGAGATGCATTTCTTCCAGCAATTTTCCAGTGTTTTCTACAGTTTAAACTCGTATTCAATCGAATATATGCTGACTTTCGCTGAGGGAAGTAACGTTGATCTTTGTTACGCTGTTTATTACACCCATAAACAAAACATCTCTACAAATAATAACAATGGAAAACTAAATGAAAGACTTGGCCAGCAGTAAATAGTAATCCAAGATGAAATAATCGTGAAATGATGGATGAAAAATGGTTTACGTTATCATTATCAGGTGTTGAATATCAAATTTAATCGGTTTGGGCTTTCAGTTAAGAAGAAAAAAGACTACTAATTGAACAATAATGAACGAAAATAGATTTCCATGTGAAATGTGTAATTGACATTTTGTTAATGCAGACTTCGGTCAATTAATCCATGTATGCGTCCTCTCTCCGCCGCTTTTTTCTGTGGCCTTATGCCATACGACCGTGAGCTTGATAAATAATCTTAGTGCTAGTTTACATTAACATGACTCAAAGCCACATGTTTATGGTCCTGAGTGGGGATCGAAACCATTTGGCGGGTAGTGAGAATCTGCCAGATAAGCTCGCTAATCATCAACTCCCATACATAAGCAGCAAATACCACACCTTACATTACAACCCTGATTTAAAGTTCACAAAAATAAAATAAAAAATTCTCCAAACTCTTCAATGGTAGGAACAAAAATGAAAATGAAAATTTACTCACAAAGAAAAAAACGTACGTTGCAAAACACAACTGCCTAAAAGAAGCTTATCTGCTATAATTGGAATCTTCAAATCCTGGTGACCCTTGATCGTGGTCTCCACAAAAAAATATCAACCATCATCATAGTATGAACGCTGGAGCTAACCAACGGCAACAAAAACTATCCCTTTGCGCATAACTTACACGTAGTTTTTAGTTGCTAATTCTGATATCAAAATGGCACATGAAGCCGTGTAGGAAGCTGGTAAGTACGTATACGTACAAGGTAATTGCGTTGAATACACCAGCTCGTGTGAAACCCCCAAAATCAAGCAACGCTGAGTCTGGTCATTACGCAAGTTGGTGACCATCTATGAATACCATGTGCCCGATGCAACCACAAGTTATTCTGTGTTCATCTTAACCAACACTCTGCTGACGATTAACGGGGCATCGGTAGGACCAGCGGTGCATCGGGTCCTTCCTCAAACATATGCAGCTCCCTAATGGACACACAGCAGCATTCTCTCCTAGGACCCGCATTACTTGTTTTGAATGGCAGCAATCATGTATGTACGTATGAATGGTCGAATCAGGTTTGAAAACGGTTCTCCTGAGATCACCCAGTTGAGCGATGTTGGTCATTACCCAGATTGGTGACCGTCTTTGAACTAGGAATTGAGACAATACCTCCGGTCATATTGCCACTGTTTGCCAGTGGTCATTAGCTATCGGCACTTTGATGGTTGCATTTGTGTAACAAGAGCGTATAATACATACAATGTGTGCAGGCATCTCAGGAGAGATGACAACTCCGTCGAGGAGTGTCCTAGTTCTGCAGACTGTTAAATTAACCCACCTTTAGGAATATTATTAGCAGGAACTACGTTAGTTTGCATAACTACATTTTATTGATTTTGCCAATGCTGTTAATTGTTTGAATACTAATATATCTTTCATTTTTTTTTCAGGTGAGTTTTTCTTCTGATTCGAATGTTCATTCCTACCATTACGATGTCACTGGGTGAGTTTGATTTTTTTAAAAAGTAAGATACGAAAGTTGTCTTTGCCATACCTTTTATGCAATAAAAGCAATGATTCCTTCTTTTCCTAGATCAAATGGTTTATTTTCAAAGTCGATACAGTGGAAAAGGGAAGTGCAATTATTTCTCTGTATCCAACGAGCCACTAAGTTAAATAAATTTAACTCCGTATTGTTTACAATCATTCAGTCTTAAATACATTTACCCTTTTACGCCTTTTTTCAATTTTACAAAAGCATTCAGCGTTTGTTTTATAGCTTACTTTTATCAAGACTGTTTGCACCTTCTCACTTTCTTTCCTATAACCCAGTACCTTGTCCACCAAACAGACCTGTTTCCTGATGATCCAGCCTTATGTACCATGATTACTATTGGGATCTAAGAACGCTAAAAGAAATTTCTCATATAATTTAATGGTAATTACTTCTTCATTTTAGCTCAGGAAATGATTTGATGTGACGGATAGCTTGGGAAGTCAGTATTCAGTTTTATTTATATTTTCTGCCCAGATGCCAATATTTTTTTATCTTTCTTCTTTATGGTAATGTACAATGAAATCATTCCTTAATTTCCGTCATTATCAATAAATCGTGTCTGACAATAAACCACAAAAAAAAAGTAAAGAAAACAATTAGCGTCAATATGTCTGAAAAGTGCGAAAATATTAACAAGCTTTAAATATGGGTAGATGCACAAATCCCATCGGCGTCAGTCTTCAATGTTGGAGCCCAGTTAAAATCCAGTAATTTGGATGTTGATCTTGAATGCAAACAAGTCCTCGCTACTTAAAAGATTGACGCAACACATCCTTTAATTCTGGCTTTTCCATCCGGCAAAACTGAGTTAATCTCGGTAAATATCGGGAGAAAATAAAGGTGCCAAAGAGCAAGCGAGGGATTATGTAAAGATTGCAAAAAGGAGAAAAAGACGAAAATATATAAATCAATTTATAATTAGCAAAACAGTGATAAGAGCAATAAGATGTAATAAGGAATATAACCAGTAAACAGTCTTCATGGATGATACATGCAATTACCTAACCATTCTTTCGCACGGTATCATGTCATAATTTGGGGAATAAAATTAGGGAGACTGAATGACACTGATCAAGGGATAGACAATGGCCACTATGCTTTGGAAGATCATGCAAATTCCAACAATTACACCCTAGCTCTAACACTGACCACAACAGAGTGTGAAATACGTAAATCTTTGAGAACTAAAGCAGGTGAGTGTTACAAAAATCTCATTTGAAAAAAAAATAGTGATCATTGATAATAGTATATCTCACACATTCTGTGATTCCTCTCAGTCCCCTCCAATACGAAACAGGGTTGCAAATCTATGATACAAAAATTCAAAAATGAACTAAATCAATTACTAAACAAGAATACTGATGTGATTTCATACTGATCAAATGAGACATTTTCAATTAAAGTTGGGGACATCATTTTGGCAAAATTCATTCGATCATTTGTCCATGAATAGATAAATAACATATAATTTATTCGAATATTGATCTAAGCTCACCTCACGGCAACTGTGCTTCTCTAGTGAATATTATCACACGCAATATATGAAAATGAAGACAACTGATAATTTTTCTATGCTTTATGATTTGATTAGAATAGATATTTCCCAAAGTACGCCGAGAAACAAAGAGAATCATGTTTGAAAATTTTGACCATACAGTGGAAACAATACTATACATATAAGTATAAAGTTATATGGGAACAATAAATATATAGCGAGAGAGACGCATAAAGAGATACATAGATAAATAGACATGCATTAATTACTCTTTGTTTTTGTGTGTGTGTGTATATATATATATATATATATATATATATATATAATCTCTGATTCGACTTTTTCAATAAGATTTCAGCAAATGCAATCACTCTGCTTTCTCTCTCTCTCTCTGTCTATCAATCGCATTATATATATATATATATATATATATATATATATATATATATATATATATATATATTATTGTGTCATCACCGACAGCTGTTTTGATGTATTGCTATAGAATTTCCATTAGCCATGTATATTGTACATAAATATGTATTTGCTTGTACATAGGTAGATAGTTTCCTTTCTTTTTCTTGCATAGCTAGGTTTATGATATTTTTTCTAATAATGTTGAAAGTAAAGACTGTCAGGATCTTACGAATGCTAATATAAGCATATATCCATATTGAGACATATTGTCCGTATTGACAAATCAAATTTATGGTAGCTGTTCCAAAGTGACGTTGCTCCTTGTCAATTTGGCTGCATTTGTGATCAGGTCCTTTGTAAAAGGGACGATTTGATCGGTTTTTGATACTTGCAGAAGTGAATAAAATAAATGAGAGGGGTGGGTATCATGCTGTTATTTGGACTTTCACCTTTCTGTTGGGCTGTTCAGTTACACCACGATGAAGCAGTTGTCTCATTGGTTGCAGGTTCGATTTCTTCAGCACATCGATTTTTCTTTGATTGTTTATTCTCTATACGCTGTTTACACCGAGTGAGTAACAATGGAAGGCCATTCTAATGATGGGGTACTTTCGTAAATATTCTGTTGGGTCACATATCTAAAACTCAATACTTCTGATAACGATGATTCTTTCTCCAATGTTATGGAGCAGACTCCTTTTCCTCTCTATGACTACGATGAAAACAACAGGAACCATCCCTATTGAATCATGATCAAAAGATTGCAAGCAGACTGTCCTACTGGCTGAGAGAAATAGACAAATCTCAGATATTACCAAAATTCAATCAGTATTTGTAATTTTCATTAATACAGTACAAATGTTACAGTAATCAACTTTGGTCAGAGTAGAATTAGGGGTGGAGTTTGTCCCTGCAGCAGTAGAGCTTGTGTTTTTTTTTTTGGTTTGTTTTTTTTTTTGTATTGTTTGCAGAATAAAAGACGCTCCTCTGTGTTCAAAAATTATTCTATATCTAAGACATATATATTTTCCCAATTTTCCTTAATATATAGTGCTGCCTTCCGATCTCTCTGTGCGATGTTTGGCATGAATCTTCATGTGAGATTTAATACTTCCTAGTTTGGGGGACAGTCTCATATTGTCACCATATTTGGGAGCTTGCACTTTCGACCATACTTTGCGCACTATCAAGATTGGGAAAAACCTTTTGATCTAGTTAAATTCAATTCTTTTAACCATTCAATACATTCAAACTCACCTTTCAATGAACGAACATCTGTGCAGGCACTAAATCAGAAATATTTAAAAGATTATACTTCACATTACTACTTACTCGACCCATTTGCGACCAAGGAAAAAACAATGCTGTTGTTCCAGTTGCTGGAGGCAGATACAAAGTCAAGCCTTTGACTGAAAAGTAAACCAAAACTCTTCTTCGCTGAGTTTCAACTCGGTTTGAACAGCCTTTATCCACTTGAGCAACCTGTACCCTTGTCTGTTTATACAAGCATTATAACAAAGAAAATATTACGATAACAAAGAAGCCCACTAAGAAATGGAAGTGTGGAAAGCATGTTTCTTAGGATAGTGCTATTTTTTCATGGTCAACTTCCTATGAAGTATCTTCATGATCGAATTCCCCTGGAAACACCATATATATATATATATATATATATATATATATATATATATATATATATATATATATATATATATATATATATATGTATGTATGTATATGTGTGTTTGTATATGTGTGTGTGTGTGTGTGTGTGTGTGTGTGATGAGAAAGAATGAATGAAATAGAAAAAGCTGGGAGGATTGAACAAAATATACTTGTGCACACAGCAATGAGTTTATAGACACTATAAATGATTGCATCAGCACACTCACACTTGCACACTTGCTCTCTTCCACACACACACACAGTCGTACACACATACACAAACACACATACGCACACACCTATAAAACTGTGTGTGTATGTTTGTTTGTGTGTGTTTGTGTGTGTATGTGTGTGTGTTAGGCAAAGGTCGAAAAATTCGATAAAAACACTAAGCAAGGAATTAAATTAGACTGCAAGCCCATCCCCAGCTAAGATTACTCAATTAAACAGCTGAATATTGGAATAGAAAGATTCTTTTTCAGATAAAGTTAATTATTTCTTCTTTTGTGAAGGAGAATTATAAATCCTCTGTCGCCTCACATGCTTTCTGCAGTTTCTTGTTCTTCAAATTATTCATTTCCAGAATATTCTGACTGCAATTGCCACTCACAAAAGATTACGGTCAAATTAGTTATCTACCACAAAAATTGGTCTTATATGACTGCGATGTTCCATTTTTTAGTTTCCAGTTATATGCTCCGTATGTTTTACGAATATATATATATATATATATATATATATATATATATATATATATATATATATATATCACTACCTACATCATATCATGCATACGCACGTACGCACACATGACTGTTTCACAAGTGATCAACGGTGTAAACACAAGTAGCTTTACTCATTTAAGGTCCCTCTTGCTTTTCCTGTCGGTTCCGGTAGTCGATTCTTCAAACTATTCTCCATGTATAATAATCACTCAATGGGGAAAAACTTTGACATTTCATCTTAGATATGTGCACTTGTAACAACATCAAAATATTAAAATGAATACATCTTGATCAAGTTATCAGTACCATATCAGAATTTTGATTATATTCATATCAGATGAACAAGGCTTATATATATATATATATATATATATATATATATATATATATATATATATATATATATATATATATATATATATATATGTATATATATATATATATATATATAATGTGTACTGTAGAAAGTGAGACAGACTCGGGAGTGAGGTGTTTGGAGGTAAGGTTTATTAATCCTTATAAGTAAATTGTCCATACATGTTTCGGGATTCTTCCCATCATCAGTGCTGTGTGCTGTGTGAGTGTGTATCAAAATTTCCCATATATATATGTATATATATATATATATGTACATATATATATATATATATATATATATATATATATATATATATAACAACGCGTATAGATGTCCTCGTTAATATTCTTTGTATATATTGAAAGCTCTATTCAAAGAGTTGTTTATTGAGCACTATGATTGAAGATTTACAACGGATAAAATTCGTTTTCTTTTTTTCTTCCAAATTGAGAAAATATATGCAATATATATATGCAATATATATATAGATAGATAGATAGATAGATAGATAGATAGATATACGAAAGAGGGAGAGAAAGGTACACCCTCACAAACACATGTATTTTTTCTTTCTTGATATTCACTAAATGAGTAATCATTCATATTATAATTATCTGTCAGGGAAAAATTAATTTTAAGAATCTCAGGCACCATTTTTGGAAAAAAAAATGTAATTTGGCTCATTGTTGGCTGGCGTATGGAGGTTTAGGGAAAATGAAAAGAGAAAAAACAAAACATGAGAATTCAATTTATTTATGTCCAATGCATATTTGTACGTTGCAAATTATATAGAATGTGTTGACATAATAACAAGGACATCTAGCTTGGTTAATTTTGACATTCTTACTCGACTGTTGGTAATGGCAATGGTTGTGATATCACGACGACTAGTAATGTTGACCGATATTTGCAGTCCACCACATAACATCAAACCCAACTCAAAATTTCGAATGTAATCAAGTCACAACAGTAAAATAATAGATTCAATATTGCTTGTAAATTGTGCTTTTATCAACGCTGTCTAATCGTTGAAAGTGCTGCACTGACCACACGTTAAGCAGGTTTAACATAATTCTAATTTTCGAGGAAATATATGAAACCTGTTTCCTATTGATTTTTGTTCAAAATGTACATGAATGGGTGCATTTTCAATCAGAAATAGAAATACCTTGGAATCTTTGATTAAAAAGGCGAACTGACGGTTATGATGGTTATGAATTTTGTGAATCTGTTCCGAGACTAGAATTCTAGTAGTAGTTGGACAACTGTCTTGTATAGATGAGATGACCACAAATGGCCATGTAGATGCCATATTCAAGCAGCAAGTTTTCGCCACGCCCATTAAGTCAGTTGCAGTATCAAGTACACTGTATCAGATGGCTTATGAAGTATACATTGGAACCAATTGTGACAGCCTAACTTCAAGTGTGTGGTCTGAGTATGAAAGGTGAGCATCCACAATGGAAGTATTTGTCAACTACGCTTGAATCTAAACTCCTTATACCCAGAAATGTTTACTCGAAGCTGTACGTTCAGGTTTCCCCGCAGATGGTTGAGCGTGGCTTCCTCCTCATCAGCTATGCTAGGTGCATATTTGACAGATTAGAAATAGATCATCTATCATTCTACAAGGAGTTCATTGAGGGTGATTTTGTCGTTAATAAATCATCCAATATGTTCAGTTCAATTGTCACAGATCATGCTCTGGAGCAGATGAATAAAGTAATCAAAGAGAGTGGAAGAAACGACTTAAAGCATCTCTGACAGTCCACAAATAATTCAGTGGTGGCTGGTCGAGAAGTAGTTAGGATGATTGCAGAGTATGAGATTATTGATGATGGCCCCCGAATCAGGGCAGAACATGATAGAATGGTTCCAAGCTTTCAGAGAGCATTCCATAAAAATGTGAAACCCGAGCTGATGACTTTCAAAGATATGAGGATCCCCCTAATCAGTGTAAGTGAAGACTTGTTTAGACTAGCCTCACAGGCTGTCACTGCAGATTCAACGGTGCAAGAACCAACCAGTACTAAGGACTCACCGATGAGAGACAGAATGATTCAATCAGATATCCGTGGGATACGATAGTGATCGTGTAAGTTC
>OY735201.1:64612442-64624942 GCA_963457665.1 Thysanoteuthis rhombus
AAAAATTGGAAAAAATCACTTTCTTGCTTGCTCTCTTCCTCCCCCTTTATTTATATGTCCATTTCTTTCTCCCTTCATATATATATATATATATATATATATATATATATATATATATATATATATATATATATAGATAGATAGATAGATAGATAGATAGATGGATAGATAGTATATTTCTCCCTCCATGACTTACAGCCCCTCAGGCTCCGAATAAAGGCCTACGGATAGCCTTACTCCAGTATCCACTAAGCACTGTTCATCTCATCTGGTAAGTTATCTACATAAATATTCGAGGATTTAGTTCGTACGTGTATCTTTAAGTGAAGCAATGTTTACTGGGGTTTAAAAGCGAAAGGGAGAAAATAAGAAATCCAATTTACCAAGTGGAAATTTAGAACAGCAGAAATGGTTGACAATGCTAAATGTACAATCGTCCTGAATAAATGAATCATGCAAGTCTTTGGAAGATGCAGAAAGGGTGTCTTTTTTTTATACAAATTTCATCTATTTCGAATAAAAAGAGGTTCTTTTCAAAGCTTGATTTAAAATCACATCAACTTATCACAATTTTGTTTATTGAGTATGATTTTTTATGATACAAAGGATAAATGGATATTTAAAATAGCATCTCTTATTTATTCATGTTCACTGCATGGACATGAAATAAGCCTATTTGACAGCACTTGATTGCGTCATTGAAAAATATTCAGGTTATTTTTTAGATTATAGATATTCTCAAATATGACAGCCTTTTCACCGAGGCCGTTCACTGCATTTGTTACTCTTGACGACACATTTTCTTATTCTATCACAAGCGTTGGTCTACATTTATGATTTAAAGCAGTGTCATCCGTAGCGAGATGGAGTCAGCATTTCGAACCATGAACGCCAGTCCCCATTATGTGCACATTGTTGAGGATTTTATAGAGTTGATTTCATGTTGAAATCTATGTTCCAGTCTGGGAAAGATCTTGATGGCTCTTGTCCATACTCTTTGTATATCATCATATTTATGATCCATGCAGAAAGATCGTATGCCAGAAGCAATCAACAGATTGGAACGAACCAAAGATTTGTAAAAATTACGGTCACTCCATGGCCTGATTTGAATGACTGTCGTATGTGACCATTTTTTCAATTTGTTTTATTCACTTAGTTTCCAATATGTGCAGTAAAATTAACTGATTTGTCCACACAAACAATTTTTCAGTTGTTATAACCTAGGTGCATCACCTTGTTTTGGCGGGATCTAAACTCATCAACATTGATTGGGCCTATCTTTGTACTGTGCAATCATCCTCCACATGTTGATCTAAGCATTATTAATCATCTAGTTAAATCATGGTCGATACAGAATGTCGACAAACATTCTAAATGCATATATATATATATATATATATATATATATATATATATATATATATATATATATATATATATATATATATATATATATATATATATATATATATATATATATATATATGTATATATATGTATATATATATATATGTAAGTATGTATATATATATGTAAGTATGTATATATAATCATTTAGAAATTATTCCTTGGTCAAACAGAATGTACAAATTGTAATCAGCCATGGAAAAAAATCCTTACTCATTTTAAGAAATGCTCCACGGATGATAATCATGTTTTTATGAAATAAGTACTGCTCAATGCATTAATTCATAGAAATGCGTTTTTGGATATATCATTGTCCTCGTATAAAAAACACACATGCACACACACACACACACACACACACACACACACACACACACACACACACATATATATATACATATATATATATATATATATGTGTGTGTATATATATATATATATATATATATATATATATATATATATATATATATATATGCATATATATAGTAAAACACTAAGATCAGCTTTCCTGGCACAGAACAACGGATGTAATGCAAACAGGGAGGGATCATACCTCGTTTGCCGGACGATCTTGCAAACATTAGACTATTCCAACGTGCCAATAATGTCAATGCATAATGTTTGATCCATGGGATGAATATCTTCCCCCTGAGTGCAGAGCTTCAACACCAAAGGAAAATATGTTGAATGATGATCGATCATTGTATATAAGAACACTCTCTTCATCTCTTCATTGTTTGGCTACAGACGTAGTAATGCTCCACCTACACTGTTTTTCATAGTGCATAAGGCACTACGGCGTGAATGACAAACAGTTAGCTCACCTTGAAATATTCTGTAAACTAGGTTATATATCTTTATCCTTCAGTTGCTTAGATCAATGAATTGTGCTATATTATAAGTTCTTATTCGACCTTATCCTTCGTTATTACACGGTGAACTCATCATTTGACTAATAGTACGTAATTTGTAAATCCTTGTTGTAACTTTTGTCCTGACCTTAAACACACTGGAAATGGGGGTAGTCTCGATGCTTTCAATCAAGAACCGGTTTATATTCTGTGAAATATATAGGCAGGGAAGATTTTGCGAGTGGGTAGACATTTGAGCACCTGTGGGAATATAAGCACTTGTTAGACAATTTCTGTAAATGTATACATCTACTTAGGATTTGCTGTAAAATTCCAATTTCATTTTTATTCTTATTGTCTAATTCGAGAGAAATGTCATGCATATAGAAAAATATATACCAAGAGTCAGTATCTAATCCAATTTCAGCGTGTTGCAAGTTTCCTCAGCTAACAATTGCTGTAAGGAAGCCTTCTAATATCTCTAGATATATATTTCCTTTGTCTGATTCCAAACAAAATATATCTAGGGAATGTTGTGAAATTTCGTGTTGGAAATTTAATAAATACATATCCCTGTTGTGCTAGATTTGTGTATGTCTATTCAAATAACGGAAGATAATATGCTACCAGACGTTTCCTAAAAAAATTGCCCAGATATGTTTTATTTATAATAATCTTATTCTCTGAGTGGCGCATCCTTTAAATGCTAACTGTTGTAAATCTGAGTTTTCCTTATTTTACAATGCAGTACAAAGCCATTGGGTGCTGAAATTTTCTCAAAGAAATAGTGGTTGAAAGCCGGTTTTTTTGGCAAACAATCATCAGACTCCACGTTCAAGCATTGTTCAAGGGAATATCGATCGCATAAATCCCAAACCAACAGCCACCAAGAATAAGTGAGTGAAAATTTTCCCCTGGACAGAGAATAAGGGCACAATTTTTTATGAAAACAATAAATCTAAAATCATCTAGCGTTAGATAGATAAACATTAAACATTCAGCTTTTTGAATTTGTATTATACTTGCTATATATGCCTGCAAACGATGGTGATTTTAGCACTGCTTACTCATTATGTATGCATTTTGTATTTTCCAATCCCTACGCAGTAACATTTCCTTTCTTTAAAATTGAGTGTTACAGCATCAAATAGCGTTACCTTTTGGAAATTTGATTTATTGACTTGAATTCGTGACTGTTCATTGTATTTTCCTTTGATTCTTTCCTCTTAATTCATAATGTCACGTTTTTTGAAATAAGGAGTGATGTTTATAACTGCATGATTCAGTAGATATAATATAAGCACACTATTCTGATAATAAACTTATAATACCCACCATTCATTCAACAAAAGAACAACTAAACTGAGGGTTATAAGAAAACTTGGACTACCTGGGGAGTGAAAGTCTTTTGAACTTAGAACAATATCAGATTCAGCAGGTACAATTAGCTCAAAGGTTGTGGTCACAAATACAAAAAGATAAAATAAGATTTTATATTGATTGTTAGTAGCATCTGATAGTTTTAATAGTAATTTTAGATTTTTTAGGTAGTTAAACTACACATTTTGAATTTTATTCAAATAGTTTTATTGCTGCTCATATGATAAGAATATAGCATCCATTGTATCAGTTTAGGCTGCTATCATGGAACTGACATGCCAAAATTACAACAACTCCAACTCCAGTTGAGATACTGGCAATATCTTTCAATGGGAGTTCGGCAGGACTGGGATCAGTACTTCTACCCAGAACATGTTCTTACACTTGATGGTCATATTTTAATCTATAGAAATATGAGTTTGGGAGACTGTATGAATATATGTGTGTGTGTACATATATATATATATATACATATATATATATATATATATATATATATATATATATATATATATATACATATATATATATACATATACATATACATATATATATATATATATATATATATATATATATATATATATATATAATGTTGCAACTTGACTTTACGCTGAGGTGGCAGATTAAGGTCATATTCTAATCTATAGAAATATGAGTTTGGGAGACTTTAAGATTATATGTGTGTATCTAATATATATATATATATATATATATATATATATATATATATATATATATTGTTGCAACTTGAGTTTATGCTGAGGTGGCAGATTAAGGCCCTCCGTACAGTAGTAATGAACTTTGAAAATCATTTCCAGTCATATACCTAATGGCTTCCTTACTTCCTTCCCGTTAATAAGATTTGTGTAACTTGGTGCTTTGATAATGGCAACTTTTTGTATTACGGACTACAATTGGTTTTGATTTCAAGATTTCATGCTCGACATCATCATAATGTTATTACACGCATCATATTGAAAATAGCGATAAATGTCGTTTTAGATGAAGCCAATGCTTAAGTAAGATGCGCGGCCTTCTCTCTTCAATGTCCCAGCCTGCTGTACTACCTACCACACCAACTCGGCCTAATTTATAATGATAACCATTTTTAAGCTCATGGAATGCTCAATATTTTCACCATATATATGACTGGCCCGAATTTAATCAGTTTTCTCCAGTTTGGCTCGTGAAATTCTTCTTTTTTTCTCTCTCTAAGAAGATCCCTTTCTCTGATTGCGAGTGAAACCTGACATCTAAATGGTTATCTTGATTAAATAAATATTTGACCTTTATAGTGTTATAAACGGTGTGCGTTATAATCAACATTGTTTGTGTCTGAATCATTAAGAAAATCATTGTGTTATCATGAATTATAATAACAAAAAATATGCTTCAGAATCGAAGAATGGCGGTACTCAGAATGATTCTTTGGAATAATTGCCAAAAAGAAAATTATCTTTAAGAGAATGACCGTTTCGACAAAATCATCAAATATTCAGATTGGAAAATTGTTTGCAATGTAGACATTTGATTAGGGCATATGGAATTTGGGGAAGGAAATATTGGTTCAGCATAATTGCCTTCTACAGACAATCGAATAGATGTATTGAGAGAATGGCACTGAGAAAGAAAAACTGTAGAAAGAAGACAGTTAACGATAGAAGAAACAGGAATGAAATAACGATAACGGGGGAATATGAAAGAAGTGAAGAATGAGGGAATGAAAGAGAAAAATAAAGACAAGATGGAATGGGGAAAGAGGTTGTTTGTTGCAAAGGTGTTAGACAGCCGGTTGACTTTGCAACTCACCATGTGGAATCAAAGCAATCGTATTGTTGCCGGTAGAGAAATAAGATTTCATGACGAAATATCTATGTCTAACCACAGACGAATTAGAAATAATATGAAAAAACCTGATGATGATGCTGAAATATCGTGGAATCATATCTCATACAGCGACTACTAATCAAAGAAAAAGATGAAAAATGACCAACCGAAGGAAAATATCGAAATAGCATCGGTTCTTATAAATAGAAATACCAGTATTTAAGAGAAAACTAAGGTGGTAAAAACAAAAATAGTGAAAGAAGAATGAATGAAATATTGATTATGCTGAAAGAGATGAATAAAAGAGATGCATCTTTAACGGTCTATTTGGTATGACGGTTCGGAAACCACTCTTGCTCACCAGTTCGCTGGTCTATATGATTCTGATTTGGTCTTGTTCTGTAATAAAATATGTTTAGTTAACGCAGGAACGTATTCGCCCTCAAAAGGAGATAAATTTTAAGGAAGAAAAAGAGAGCAAAAAACAAACAAAGAGACGAATACTTAAATAGATCTGTGAACTGGAAAACATTCAAGTTGTCTCATTAGAATAACTATTAATCCATGTATGCCCATGCTTGCACACAAGTGCAAATACACACAATACACCATCCCAAAAGCATACACAAGCAAATACATACACATGTGTGTTTGTGTATGTGTGTGTGTGCACCTTGGTTTCCTCCTTTATTTTGTTGATACAACGTTTTGATTGGTCTTTCCTAAATCCCTCCCATTGCCATCATTGTTTTCAGTGGTTGTTATCAGACATAAACCATCCTCAAAATTCTCCAGACGTTACTATCGTTGGGGTTGCAGCGCCAGTACACTCTTAGTGCGTCTAGCTCTTCACAATTTTGTATAGGATCAACATGCTGCATGTCGTATTGCTCAGCGGATTTCATGCATTCTTGCCCAGCCATTTCATAATACATACTCCAGTATTTTCTCCAATATACCGTGCTACCTTTTGATCTTTCACGTGCAAGTCACATGGTTATCATTTGAAAGATCACTGTTTTGGTTAAATTTAACATATCAGCTACATACGTGTCTGAAGGGATATTGTATTGTTCAAATCACATGAGCCTTTTTCAACGAGCGTTAACAACATCAAAACACGGAAACTTTTCAGCCATTCAACCAAAGCTTGGTACACTTATAGCCCTCCATATATATATATATATATATATATATATATATATATATATATATATAAATATATATATAGAAATAATGTTCGTACTTTGTAAATCGAAATCGTCTACTTGTTTCTGTATTTACATAAACATTATAAGTTGCTCACCATAGGACAGTTTCAGGGGATCAAAAGGCAATGCTGCGGTTCTCATATATATACGTAGGATTGATCAAATTATGGATATGAATAAGTATGCTGACCAGAGGTTCCCAACCCAAAGAAAATTTATCCCTAGTGGGTAAATTTTAGTTTTCTATCGAATGGGATATATATCTGATTCTTGATTCGTATATTTTATAATCATTAATTTTAGTTAGTACCTTACGATCTATATTCAGCCTTAATTCACTGTGTTGGCAACGTAAGAAAATACTTCCATGGAAAATGAAATATTAAATAAATTAACCATATGCAAAAATTATTTACATATCATGCATATATTTACTTGGATGATATGTTATAAATAGTATAACTGTCCACCCACCCCTGTATTCTCGGGTATTCTAGTAAATAGGGATATATTGTGATGTATTTCCATGTAGAAAATCTGGTTAGTAAATCAGTCTGAAATAGGCCTTTGCCCTGTCCTTCAATTAAAATATTTCCACATCAAGGTAATCATCATCGTTACATTTCTCTATGACAATGCATTTTATATCTGTGCTGAGTGTTTGAGCAGTTAACATAGTTACGGAATCTCTGGTTCTTCATAATATATCCTTTGTGACCCACCATATCTGTAAATCTCTTACGCACGCTTCTCCCCCGATTCGAGCAATAGATAGCTTCTAACTTAGTTACGTCTGCACAAGTAAGCAACACGTCGTTAGACTAAAAAATAAAACTGCCCACTGAGTGAAGATTTGCACTAAACGAACACGGCCTATGTGATTTTATTTCACTCCTTTTCTTTTAACTATTGAGAGTTGAATATGGTTGGTCTTGTGAAAGTAATTCTGCAATTAATCACATTGAACAAGAAGAGAAGCTACCTTGATACATATATTGATCATGGAAGATGGTGTTCAGATATCAGGATGCAATTTTTGCTCGAAAGTGCTGTGTGAATCCAAATATTCAAAGACAGTAATCGAGATTCAGGCTGCTCCGACAAAAAACTTGTCTCGTTTTTGTACGTTCCAACCGACGTTGAACTATACGCAATAGCTGGTTTTTGTTGTAACGTGTTGGCTAGTCAGTTGAAGCAAGGGGTATTGATTCAAAAAATATTTGGAAGAGAAAAACATACCCCGCACATGGGGTTAACCCATTGTACTCTTCACGGACATGCACAGGCAGGCAAAACCGTTCCAGATAACATTGTTAAGAAAATTGTCACTGAATCAATGAAATTCTGCCATTTCAAAGTGTTCTTTGACCAGATGGGATCACCACACATACCGCGTTCCTCTGCCAATGGCTCTCGAGAGATCCCGTTTTGTCTTGAGTTTTCCAGTTGCCGACTGGAAAGAAGATTCTCTCTTCACGTTAACACTTAAGCGGTCGAGAATTCATTCAATCATTACATTACTTGACGGATATAATTCCTGGGTTATGTTCAACAAGAGCTTTAACAGTATCACATTTGATAATGTTACTTCAAGGATAACCAACCCTTTTGAGACCAAAATGTGAGTCATTAATGATGAGGAGCCGTATGGATGAATTGATATATTTCGATCTTCAGCAACTCTCTGTGACAAATCTAAATATCGTAATGGATACTGGCTGTAGCTTTTGTATGGATTGACCGGAAGATTCAATTTGTTTACTAAGGAGGCCCCTCGTATTTTACCATTTACACCTACTTATCAATGTAAATTCATATTTCTTGACTGACATGGATTGAGTATGTTAACATCCGAGAGATTACCAATGGTTAATGGGATGAAAAGAGGTTTTGAAGCCCTGATATTGATTCACACTGCTTATACCTTTCATATATTGCTTTAAACTATTCCCAAATATAATAGAAGACAAGTACCGGGTATTCAAATCCAGTTCAACACTGTCCCTTCATTAATACACCTTAAAGTGAAGTTTGACCTAACATGAAGAGTGGATACTCAATTCAATATTTATATTTCATAATAAACCCCAACACCCATGATTGATACATTTATTGCTCCGTGTACACAAGGATGTAAACCAGATGCATGTCTCAGATTTTGTGAAAAATACAAACAAGATAAATTGAGACTGAATAAAATGATATAAAAACAAAATTATTTTTGCACTCTGTATTCTGTATTTTGATTGGGTAATCAATGTGACAGGGGATCAATTATCCATTGATATCAAGAATTAAACTGACTTCTTAAATTATGTGTGCGTATATATATATATATATATATATATGTATATATGTATATATATATCTGTGTGTGTGTGTGAGTGCGTGTGTGTGTGTGTGTGTGGCTCTCTAAAGCTCAAGATACACAACGTTCCCTTTTTTGCCTATGTTTGTCAGGAGAACGATTTAAACTCAGTCAAAGTCACAAAAAAAGAATATATTTGATTTGAGCGAAATAAAGATCATAAAATCTTTTTTCTTAGTTGAAATATCAAGCGAGCGAGTGCCGGTTACCTGTAAAACTAGATCAATGGTTAAATGAGTATTGAGCCACATTTCAGGGATCGATATCAACGTGACATGTCATTTTTATTTTTAAGTCAAAATAAAAAATGTATTAAAAATCAGAATATATGAAATTGATGTTAGATTGATGAACATAGATATATTGGCTGTACGTGTTCGTGAGAACAATAGGATCAGTGATTACGTAGCCAATACTTCACCTAGTCAACACTTCAAACAGTACGAATGTAGGTCCAAATCATAAAAGAAAGAAGCAGGGGTTTACTGAATTTGGCATTTCGATCAATTGGGGAATGTACCTCGTGAGTGTTACTTCTTGAAGGCACTTACTAATAATAGAAGTCAATTACGAAGCAATTAACTTGAAGAGTTATTGCACAAAATTATCTTCAAAAGGGACGAGGAAAATATTTGGCCAGAGGCTTGGAAGTAGATTAAATTAATGTTAACGATAGGATATTGATTGTTACAGAGTGTGGTATGGAAAAGATTGTGGTAATTTACTCCAAAATCTTTTTACTGTTTGAAGAGAAACAGATGTGGGTTCTTTAAAGGTCGATCAGGGAAATATTTGGCCTTTTAGATATAATGGAAAATAATCTCTTTGGATAAATGGCACCTTAGTCCGTTCCGAATCACCCCCTTTTATACCTGAAACAAATTAATCGACCGTCTCAACCGCCTTTTCAAAATTGTGAGCGAAGTTTTCTTTTGTAATCCGTATGAAATAATACGTTGTATTCTTCTTGATCACGTTGAAAATTTGAAATCTCATCTTTTTTAACTGTGAAACAGTCTTAAGGGGACTGTCAAGCCCAGGTGATGTGATGTCTTTGAAAAATGACAAGCATCAATGTATATTGTCTGATCTAGCCGTGTCAAACGGCACCACCCCTGATTCGCTGCACAAAATTACTTTGAGAATTTGACATCCAAACTGACCAAGTAATCGTGGACGAGGAGAGGAAAACCTGCCGAATGATACACTGGGCTGAGGAGTGAAAAGGAAAGAGAGTGAAAAACTAGGAAAATACCAAGACCTAGCAAGAGAACTGAATACGATGTGGAACATGAAGGTCAGGGTTGTACCTGTGGTAATAGGCGCACTCCGAAGCGTACCAAAGACACTGAAGGCTAATTCAAAAGCAACTAGGGGTGGAGGGAAGGATTGAGACTGTGTAGGGCATGGCACTGTCAGGCATTTAGCAGATATCGTGTAAAATGCTAGCTTGTGTACAAGAGGTCTTGAGATTTGAGGACACTTCCAGTCACTCAACCTTCAGCGGTAACCACCAGACAATTTGCATAAAATTGCAGCAGCTGCTGCTGCTGCTGCTGCTACTGCTAATAATAATAATAATAATAATAATAATAATAATAATAATAATAATAATAATAATAATAATAATAATAATAATAATTTTGATGATCATCATCATCATAATGAAAAAGTATTATTTCAATTGCCGGTGGCATTCCTGGAAAGCCCAACATATATGAAATATAAGAAAATTGCTCTCACCTCCATTGCACATATCAGCAGAAACTTCTCGTCAATATTAATATATGAACAACACCTAGTCACTTGTGCTGGATTATCGAAGTTCAATACTGTTCTTGGTCAAAAGATATGGGATGCAACTCATAGTTTAGCAATAACAGATGACATAAACGGAACAAAAGTGAACCAGCAAAGCTCAGGAGGAAATGGGTTATGATTGAAAGAAAAAATAAAAGTTTGTTAAAAAAAACTTTTGGATCATTACAGATCGAAGAGAAGCTGGTGTCCTCATAACTGCTGGGTAATTGCAAAGATCCGGTGTTCCTCGAGGAAATGGAAGAAGAAAAAAAAGAGATGCAAGCAACGATTGAAATTATTGTACGCCTGTGCATGGATGTAACTAAAGAGGTTAACGCGCGTTTGGCGTCATTCAAAAAGCATGAAATTATTCTGGGACCTACGCACTAATATACGGACGTGCACAGACACACACACGTACACCTGCGCAGTTACACACACAATCGTACACAAACACACACATGCACATACACACAGTTATAAATATGTATAGTAATTAAGTAAATGCATAAATATGAAACTATATATGCGTGTGTGTGTGTGTGTGTGTGTGTGCATTAAATACAACATTTTCATATGATATATTTTCTCATGATGTATCTGTGATTTAGATCTTTGTGTATCACAATATGAATAAGAATATATTCATCATCACAGTCAATAATTTCGAACAACCGTAGTGTTGAATTCTAAAATCATGTACAAAGATACAACTGGAGAATTTATGATATCACTGGCATTCCCCACTGGGAAACCTAAAGAATAGAATTATGAAAAACATCAACGATTTGCGAATCCAAGATAATCTAAATGTTATATAAAATAAGGCCAAATATTGTACATTTTTCCCCCAGTTATATAAAAAAAAGATACAATTTTCTTGAAGATATCTAATGATAGATTTATGCCAATTCTCAAATCTGTAGGGAAAACATTGCAAAAGAACTTGAAAATACGAACATATGCATACATAGAAATGAGATCAGCTTTTGCCATCTCCGATAACAACAGTTGCTCAACTTGAATGCAAATAAATGTATATATACAGGTAATTGTGAAGTTTATATAAATTGTTCTCATACATTAAACACACACACGCGCACACACACAAACACGCACACACACACACGCGCACACACACAAACATGCATACACACACACACACACACACACACACATATATATATATATATATATTTCTGTATGCCTGCATGTACATATTTCTCATGCTTTTGTGTAAGCCTTGTATATGTTTCACTATATATATATATATATATATATATATATATATATATATATATATATATATATATATATATATATATATATATATATATGATATTTGTGTCATCCACAGACAGCAGTTTCATTAAATCACAAGTCTCCGATGGGGTTATGGATTCAATATCCCTTCCAGTACCATGAGTGGGATTCAAACCTCCGCTCAGAATCCAGAGGCAGTTGGTGTACTCCTGTCTTACGTGAAACAAGGCGGTCAGCAAGGCCAAATGAAGTAATATGTGTACCTACGCAAAATCACAATCTATCACGAAGCTCGATTCAAGAGTTAGAAGATCATTACATACTTGCTTATGATAGATGGGTACCCTACTCACCAGGACTCAACTCTGAAGATGGGGGTGTTAA
>OY735201.1:64629942-64659942 GCA_963457665.1 Thysanoteuthis rhombus
ACCTTAGATAGGCCATGGTCTTTCAACCCAACTATAAATCTAGGAACGAATTGATTGTACAAAATATTGTTTAAACATGTGTATTCATTCTTAAAACCTAATCCATAGTATCACCTACAAATATATTCACTCTACCAATTAGTCTACAAAAATTGATTCTATTTTAGAATAAACATACAAAAATTTCTGTATTTTGGGGGGTATTATGCATTCAAAATGGTATTATTTATCATTTAAGTGTACAGAATTGAAATTCTATTTTACAAAAATTCAGAAATAGTTCGGTTCAAAAAGAGTAAATCCCTACTAAAAAGGTTTATTTCATTCTATGAAGTAAATATATCTCTTGACTTGGTTGGTTTTTTTTTTACTGTAGGTGATTGAAATCAATTTGAATATAAATAGAGCGTGCAGTGTAGTGAACACTTTTTATAGTGAAATAGTTTTCAGTGTGTGAGCGTTTATTCCAGAAATATCCCCACATGGGAGAAAACTCTCGTTGGATTTGAAGGCGCGTATGATTGATTAGCAAACAAAGAGCAATGCCCACGAAAATAACTACATTATTGATGCAAAGCAAATATACTGTGGCCGAAACTGATAATAAAAATAATGGAAAATCTGGAATGGTACAGAAGCGACTAGGTCAACGATGCAAGTTAACCCCATGGTCTATTTCTTATATCAGGAAACTATTTGATGAAGACTCAAAAAAGTCGATTCGGCTTATGAATTGATTTACAAAAATTCAATGTGTCCTGGACACAATCAGCTTAAATGGCTGACGACCACATAAAAAACTGCTACTGACAACGAGTTATCTTCAAACATGGCAATAATCAACATCAATCCGCTGAGAAGACTACAGATATTCGGAAAAGGTGAAAAGTAAAAGAGCATGATTTGTGTACATTGTTATTGGTATCAAACCCTATCGTGCACTTATGAAATATACTTAAACATAAAATTAAAAAAAGACGACGATAATCCTACGAGACGGATTCAAAAGATTGTATATTGTCGGAATCGAAATAATATTCCAGTGACGGCTGCATATCTAGTGAGAACAATGTCACCAAAACTACAAACAGTGGTAGAAAGTTAAGGCAGTCACATTAAGATTGATTTTAAATAAATCCTTCCATAGGGGTTTGCTCATGGTGAAATATTCATGTTTTTGGTTACAGTTTCAATGCTGTAGAGATAGATGATAAATGATACCTTATGATATCCTTTTGATTTTATAATGCTCCGCGAGAATCAATAAAATCTTGGTATGTTTAGTTTAGAATCGTTTAAATTTTTTCAATTAGCGTGTATTTATTCATAGTCGATACAGTATGTCGACAAACATCCTATATATATATATATATATATATATATATATATATATATATATATATATATATATATTGGAGTAAACAAATTCACTTCAATGTATTGGAAGAGATTTATTCTCATTGAATTAGTTAACTCTTCGTTGCCTCAGGTCCAATCCGACAGTGAAATGTACATCGTTTCATGAAACATAAAAGTATGCTTTTCTATGATCCTGTTATTCAAACATACGCCTTTAATACGCTTACTCTCTAAGATATTCTTATGATTCACGAAAAATCACAAATCCAACCAGCAGTGAAATTTGAAATTTTGATAAACAACCCATTTAACACAAGGAGAATAAGTATACAAAATTTAGCGGAAGTTGTGAAAGACTGAATCAGATACAAAAGATGATCATGGTTTTCTTCAGGGGAGTAGTTTTAGTGACGTACATAGAAGGTTGGCTTCCAAGTTTAGGAATACTAGTCCAAGTCTCCTTAGAAGCTGTCTCTCTATTTCTCATTTCAAATTTTTGCTTCATCAGTCGATATTTTTACCTAACCGTCGTTTTGTGATAAAAAAAAAAGTTATTGTAAGTTGGATTTAATTCAGTAACAAAATAATAGACAGTTTACTTTGTGTGAGAATATATCAATTTTTCTATGCCAAATTACAGCTGACATTTATACGCAATCGTCACTATTATTTAGAATCAGAATTAGCAGAATTTAACAAGACAATTTAAGTGACCCTCTTGAGTCAGTATGGTTATTATAGCAGAACATAAGCAATGACAGAATTCTGTTATCTTCTATGTTGGTTGGAGTGTTCTTTTTTTTATATGAAGTAATTTGACGCATCCGTGAGTCGTTGTCATTTGGCTTTCATTGTTTATGACATATTCTGGCTGCTATGCTGTTCGCTAAGTTCCAAAGATAACTTATGTCGGTAAATCTGCTGCTGACATTTTAAAAGGACGCTTAAGATTATCGACTTAGTTTTAAATGGAAGTTGGACATTAAGCGTAGATATAAGCTATCAAGTACAGACGTCTAACGTTTAACAGGGCAAAAAAATGCAATCGATGTTCCTGAGTTCAAGTTTAGTAGTTTATGTTTGCTTCGCACTAATGAACTTCGGGAAAATATTCGTTCACCCCTTCTAACAGGTCAAATCCCTCTTTCTGGTACAATGTGATACAATATAAACTATCACCTGATACTAGGAGTAAAAAATGAGTAACACTATATAAACTATATCTTTTTTTAGATATACCATGAAGGATTCTTGCAACACGTCCTGATCATTTACTCCGCCCTCCCGTTATTTGATTTGATTTCAAACTAGCTTGAAATAACAAATTTGAAAAAATGCTTTGAAAAAATATTGTAATATCGGTTATGAAACAGTATTGATCTAATTGATTTCTTGAAGTACTCCGTTTTCATCGTTCATGCACATTGTCTGTTGTATACTATTTCGGTCAAAAGATTACGGTTACATCTCTTCATTCAATCTTAATCTAATGAAACTATTACCTATACATAACTTCACCCTCAAATTTAATCTCACAATTTGGTTCGACTAATTCGCTCGAACATCAATTCATTCATGTTGCAAAAAAAATATTCACTAACCTTTGTTCAGTATTGCACTGTCAGAAAAATATTCAATTGCTTTCATTTAAAAACTCAATAAATCTTATTAAAGATCACAAATTTGAAAGATGTATCATAAGCTTTATTTGATTGGCCTTTTTTGTCTGTAACTTATATCAAAGTTTTCTAGTTATTTAATATTTATGCATGGCATAGATATGATATATTATCATATATGTTTTCAAACAAACATTGTTTTTATAGTGCCTTATGTCTTATGTTGAAAACACATGTACCAGTAAGAAAAAAATTTGTATTTCCCTCGGGTTATCACCTGAATACATTCATTGATATATCTCGTGTGCTGTATGATTAAATATTTCAGAAGTAATCATCATTTGATGACCATGTATATGAACCCATTCTTTTTTCATGTTTATATATTGGACATTCCTCTTGCTGAATATTGCCCGCCACCTGGACGTCGAAGAAGACATACGCGACTTTACGTCCACTTGGGAAAAGGGTCCTTGAGCGTATTCTCTCCGGCCCCTTGGTTATCTCCGTTCAGGACACGAAGATCGATACGCTCATCGTCCATATCTCCCAAAAGCAACACAATGACAGGAGCAATTTGCATGACTAAAACCATACTAATAGGATCAATTTGTATCTGTATGCACGACATTGCAATGCCATGGGACATTTCTTGGCTATCTTGCAATAGAATAAACAGAGTATAAAATATTTCCCCTATCATAATTGCGTCTGTACAATCGAGCCCCAAATTCAATACACAGGACAGATTAGAACAATCAAGAAATATTGCTTCTACATGAGTATCAGCTGTAGATATTACAAACCACGTCAAACAAAAAAGCAATCATATTTTGGAGGTCTAATCGAACAAAATTCGTTTGTCTCTAGTTGACTGTTGTGTGCATCTGTCGACACTTGTGTAACACACGTCAGTTCTCTGTACATCGTTGTCATAAGTTTTCTGTGAATATTTTTTATGTTAAACATGGTAAAAGAACTATCTTGTTTTGTCAAGGTAAAAAAACGCTCTCTACTTTCAACAGTAAATTTATTATCTGTTGGCAGATTGGTTTGATACTCAAATTACGTGAAATTATTGTCCTTACAGACAACTTATCTTTTTGTAAAATTTGCTGTGTGGTCTACTATATATATATATATATATATATATATATATATATATATATATATATATATATGTATATATATATATATATATATATATATATATATATATGTATATATATATATATATATCAGAATGTGATATTTTTACATACTTTAACTAACAAACTTCTGACCACAAAATATCTGCAGAAATGAAAACATTTGAAATAGGCGACTAAAAAAAATCACCAAGCCAGCATTAAAACAAACCCCAGTAGCAATAGCGCTATTGAAATATCAAAGAAAAAAACACTAGTGTCAATAGTCCTACCTTTAACATTAATTATCCGTTATTAACCATAATGAATCCAAAGCACTTTACCAACAACCATGATTGGGAAATGAAACTACTATCATACCAGATGATTACTAACATTCCTGAAGTGAAAGCCAAATTCAGAAAATCCCAATCTTATAAATTCCAGATGAGAGTTGAACTAAATGGTGCATTCTTACAAAGATTAGGGTGGGGAAAATAAGAAAAATGAGAACAGAATATTGATGCGTATGACTTTTTTGTAGTTTGCTTTCTATCTTTTTTTCCCTGCCTCAATCGGATACAATTACAGCATACCTTTTAGCAAAGCCTTCAATGTACCAACCAAGCCCAAAATTATGATCTCCTAAGCATCGATCTCGAGATATTCATGCTTGGAATGTAGTATATGCTGTTTATCGTAACTCTTCATGTTCATAGTCTACGTGATCTAAGCAGTTGCCTTCAAAGCGAAAACGTTACTTTACTGATCAGGGGGAGAAAACATTATTCTATGTAAAACTTCTCTCGTGTTAAAAATACATACGGTTCAAAGTGGAAGAAACAAACATTCATTGATGAGCTTGCCCCAGTGTACAACTAGCCACGGTCTTCCCTATGCGTATGTATGTGTTGTTTATGAGTACACATGTGCATATGCAGTATCAGTGTATATGTATCAATATATATGTCTGTATATAGAATACATATGTTGCATGTGTGTATGCGATATGCGCATGTATACGAGAAATTTTTATGCATGAATGTATGTGCGTGCATTAGTCATGTACGTGTGTAAGTGCACGTATGATTATGGGACATTATTTATCGTTTTGAGTTCATGCATATGTATATAGTACGTGTGTATCCCCGTAAATGGTACATGTATATGTGTGTTTGTAAGTGCATAGTGTGTGTGTATAAATGCATTCGTCATGTGTGTTGATGTGGCTTGTGTGAAAGTGTGTGTGAAAGTAAGTGTTAATTTTTGCGTTTTGTTTAGTAGTTGTATTAGTGCATATATGGCATGTATGTGAACGCATGTATATGCATATACAAGACATTTATGTATGCATGCGTAAGGTATGCGTATGTGTGTATTAGTCATGTGTGTATGTGTTGATTGTGTGAGTGCGTGTGTGGCATGTTTACGTAAGTGAATGTATATATTTGTACGTTCATATCGCTGCGTGCTTGTATATCAAAATGTCTGTTGGCCATAATGATTTTAAATCACAGTTATCCAGAGAAAAGTGGTTTAGACAGGAGTGCTTACACCCATGTTCCTCTCTGTTTGTTTTAAATGTGGTTGTATATACCCCACTGGTTTAATGTTTGAATTTTACACCCTGTTTTTTTATTTATGCGGATTTCTTAAGTGAGCAGACAGTCTCATCTTGGAAAAATTGGTACATCATACCATTTCTTCTTCCTTTAGCCTTTAGGTCGAGGCTGGTAAAGATCTATAGATTTTTTTTCATGTATTTAAGTTTGTGAGGGTTCATCTGTGAATGGAAGTATCACTCGTGCAATCGCTTGACACGATTTGGTCATTAGCAATGCAAACGTTATATCAAATACGACATTGCATTGACAAGAAGTTCAATGAAAAGTCTAGAAATATGTTGGAAAGAGACGACGCTATTCACTTGCAAAATCTCTCGAGATATAAGAAAGTTCAATGGATATTTCATTCCTGACATCAGCGCACTTCGCGTAGTTCAGAGATCATCAGAAGTGCCGTCGCCTTCTGGTGAAAATGACATTTCCTTTTAGTTCATTTTGATCGGTTTTTTTTTTTTCTTTTTTAAAATTTGTTTTTGTAGTTACTCAACAATGTCCCTTCCAAATGTTATATTTCACTGTTGAAAATGGAAAAGAAATAGATTACTCTGGTTAGGAATATTGGTATTAGGATTGTCGTCAGTAGTCTTTCAAAACTGAGCCGATTTTCAAAAAACGATGGCAATATTTACTGAGCTTAGCACAGTCTAGCACAATGTTGCAGTAAGACCTTGCAGCTTTTTCCTTGGTTTTTGTTCCTGTCTACCATACAATAGGTTATGTCAAAATCAATTAAGTGAATGGCCTTGAAATTATCCTCTCAATACTTTGGTTTTATGATAAGACCATTTTCTTAATTAACATTTTTGACGAAGACTGCTACGGAAAGGATTATAAGGCTGCTAACTAAAGCTCTCATCAATTATCTACTAAGACGTGGTATTATGGAAGGTAGTGGCGTCGACATCATCCAAGTTTAGATCAGTTGCAACCACGTGGCATTGTCCATGACACCATCTTTATTGCACAAAGGGTCGTTGCTGTTCGAACGAGGAAACAGCTGATAAACCACCTGGACAGCCATCAGAAATATAACCAATTTAAAACCGCCAATGATTCAGCTGTTCCTATTATGTTTCACGACGTCTAACAATGTCTGGAAACTAGAATATTGCAGGGGAGATGAGTTGGTCAGAATTTATCTTTATCCCCGGAAGCTATGCGATGAAATGTGTATGCTTAGCACATCCTTGCAGATACTGCCTGAGGCAAATTTTGGAGTCGATGTGTTTGTTGAATCCATGAGTGCAGGGAATACCCTAAGGAGCTCACCAGGAAATGGAATGCTCACTAGCACATATATGCCTATTGGTACGTGGTTATCAAGGAAATAGTTGAATTTCCACATCCTTGACTCATTATCTTGATAAATTTTAGGAGAGCCTGAGAGTGTATACTTTTTGCAAAAAACAATTTTAAAATGTGATTCATGACTCAGAAATCAAAATTGCGTTGCACAGCGTTTTAATGCACTTGATGAAAATCAAACTCGTTGCACTAGTATTTGTTTATAATATCAAAGTACTAGCGTTCAATATAAGAGATGTCCTTCAATGTTATTTCTTACAATATTATTATATGGAAAGACGCCAGGTGATCCTTCCTATAATATGTATAACCAATAGATGTAACTCCAACTGAGACGATTGGATGATTTACCCCAACACTGTGTTTATATTCCATGGTATTGCATAGAAATATGCATTTATTGTAATGTATCAGTATTAATAATATGATGCTAAAATAACCATTACGTATCGAGATACAACGCAATCAGAAATTTCTGATCGTGCAGTGGTTCACCGATAAAATTTGTTAGGATTTTCGTGCGATATAACACGGCACAATTTCTTAGAACAGGCTTCTCAGCAGACTTTTGAACACAGAGTAATGTAATATTTAGTTCATTGTTGGAATCAAATATATCATGGTTTAAAATTTTCTGTCAGGAAGACAGCCAGATCAAAAAGGTTGCCATTGATAACAAAGATGCATGGGATGTTTCCAGTTGCGAGAAAACCCGATGGCATAATAGCGTCAAAGACAAAATTCAAAAAGCTGTTGGGTAGGTTGATGAGACTAAGTCTCAAGCGGTAGATGAGAGAAAGGAATATGTTGCAATAAGACGATGATTATAATAGGTGAAGTGATCACCTTTGTATCTTTGAAGAATAGAAAGTTATATGAAATTATCTTTCCTCTCGATACACAGAATATTCTGTTTGTTTTGGGTTCTTTTGTTTTGTTTGTTTTGATGGTTTTTTTTGCATGGTTTATTGATATGGAATCCTAATACTGTATCTTTTAAATTCCTTGAACATCATAATATCTGTTTGCTGACGATTGTAAAAGTTAGATATTGCTGAAAAAATATTTATTGAACATTTTTTTCTGTGTTTCTGGAATTCTATTTCTTGTGAATGGTATTACTATTTTCATTATTGATTTCCGAAGCTTATTGTTTCTACTGCGAAATGTATTTCCGATGTTTGGAATTATGAATAAAAAGGCGAGAAGTGTCTCTATAAGCGTTTGTCTATTACCTTATAAAAAGTATTAGCACAGCAAACCAAAAGTAGCATACGCAATCAATGTATTTGAGAAAAATCTCCAAAGGTTTTCCGAGAGCATTTTTATTCACAATGTAACTATATTGACAAAGTGGAACTTGATTTCCGCCAATATAAATGTTTTCTTATTCGGTATAGATGTCTTTACTCCGTCAGAGGTGTAAAGGGAAAATTTACAGTTTTATAGAATTCGACGGACATCAAAACTCCCCTATTTTCTAATTATTGCGATAATTTTCCTCACAACCGTAAATAGTTCAGCTAGAGCAAGACTTAGATCCAAAACTGTTTTTCTCTTATTCATCTTGTCAGCTCTATTATTGTTCACTCATTATATATACGTTTACATGTAAAGAGAGAGAGACAGAGAGAGAGAGAGAGGGGGAGACATATACATATAAACAGTAAAAAGGGAGACGGAGAGAGGAACAGGCAGAAAGAGACAGAAAGAGAGTGAGAGAGAGAGGGGGGGGAGACAGAGTGTTTCACCGTAGAAGCAAAAAACCTCCATCTCCAGCGGAAAGATATGACTTCCAGCGTTGGTAGAGCAGTGAATAGTCGTGGAAAATGTGTAAAATGAGACACTTCATCTCAAGTCCAACCTGCTGCTACGGGTCAGCAAATTGAATTAGTGATGGTAATGGTTGTCTTGAGAATTGGTTACTGGTTTGTGTGAGTAGGTGCCATCCAGGGGTCAATTTTGGAAGAAACAGGTTGCCATGGGAACATTCTGGATTGGGAGAAGAAAATGTAATAGAATGAGGATATAGAACCTAGGAAGAAATGATGATTACGAATCATGGCTCTAAAGAACCATTTCAAAGAATATAGAGAATAGTTTTATAATCAGGAAATGCACCGATGATGAGAAGTCCTCACATCATCAGACAATCGATGGGGGTATAAACTGTAATACACGAAAGGATTGTAGCTGGGAAAGAGGGATAATTAGGAATCTTGGTTTCAAACAACGATTTACAGAATAGTTTTATAAACCAGATATTCACCAGTGATTACAAGTTCCTGCATTATTAATGGTGTAGTCAGTTTGAGTTAGTTTTAGTTTTCCCTTTTTAAAGAAATAATTTTGTTTATGTATTTGGTTGTTTTTTTTTTTTTGTTTTTTTTTTTCAATGCAATAATATTTTTCCATTCTTAGATTTTTGGTTGTTTTCGGTGTGGTCTGTCAGACACACACACACACACAAACACACACACACACACACACACACACACACACACACACACACACACACAACACACACACACACACACACATATATATATTCAACACATATGTGTGTGTGTATGTATATAAATAAATAAATAAATAAATATATATATATGTATATATATATATATATATGTATATATATATATATATACATATATATATATATATATATATATATATATATATATATAATGTATATTTATCTATTTATTTACTGTTACGTTTCTGATTATTGCAAGCGTGTGCATATGAATGTTTGAGTGGGGAAGAAAATGTCGGGGAGGAATGCGTGGCAGCTCAAAAGTAATCAACATGGAATGGGCAAGACAAGTCCGAAATAAGCTTAGAGCTGATGATTAAAAAATACTAACATTATGTAGGAAAAAGAACGATGATGAATTTCTCAATTCAATTAGAATTATCAAGCACTCATGGTTTTGGACAAAATTATCAGCAGATGGTCAGGTGATCAAATATAAAAGTTGAATGAAGGAAATACTGTGTTTTAAAATACAGTTCCATCCGATTTTTATTTTTCTCGATAATTACTCAAATTTGATGCAATAAAATACATTTTTATGAAGTTTTGTTTTTTATGACGATAGAGTAATAGCTGTAAAATGAATCGGTAGTTGTCTGGAGTCATACTACCTGGCTGTAGAGAATTTATTTGTTTAATTAGTCCTTTATCCAAATAAAGGTTCTACGTTTAATATTCAAAATATCCAACCAAATGTTTCGTTTGCTTTTGTTTTTTTTTTGTTTCGTTTTGTTGTCATTATGAGAGATCGTCTACCTCACAAAATTTTGTCAAGGTAACAAAAATGTATAATATTTAGCTTATCATTGCCTTTCAACGCTGGGATCATTTGCAACACTGACTATCAGATCTATGATTGAGATCGAGAACAAAACATTGAAAAATGATAATGGCTGCGTGCTAGCTTTGCTTTCTTAGGCACTATTGTCTGGTATCCGAAGGGGAAATGCATGAAAATCGATACAACTACTGATAGTTATCAAATTATATTATAAGGTATGAAGCACATGTTGTATAATCATAAACTGTGCAAAATTGTAGTCAAAAAGACGATAAAAAAATGATGGGAAAAGGGAACGAGCAAGGTTCTCCTTGTACTGATTTAGTATACTGGGTCCCATCAGTAACCGGTAGTTTATGGTCAGACCTTGCCATTGAAATGATAATCTACGACGTTCCTGTTTTTTGTTTTTTGTGTTGTTTCAAATCGTCTAATATCTGTTTTTTCCTACATCAGAATCATAAAGTATTGGGAAAAACTAAATATTTTAAAAAAATATGTTCAAAATAACTTTAAAATTTTGTTACTTTCTAAAAATTAGCTGTTGATAGAGATTTGAATTGAACGAATCTGAATCTTTGATTATGTATGCACTGTGGTACCTATAGTAGAGTTACCACGTTGTGCTTAGGGACCAGATCAATGTAGATGTAGCCACTCAAATATATTAATCATAAGATAAATCAAAGTATATGAATCAAATGTTGTCATTACTCAAATAAAATTTTGATTTTAGAAAAACTATTCTTTCAATTGTATCGAGAAATTTCATAAAAAACATGACATTAACTTCAACAAATTGTCTTTTGTACAGGCATAGAGACGTTTCTTTTTATGTGCACGTACTAAGTGAAGACTTGGTAGCACGGATAAATGAATGAAAGTCTCTTGTCACGCATGGAAATTAATTTTTCGATTTCATGTGCATACATCTCTTCCACTTAAATAGTTTGCAGTTCACACAACGGACCTAATTGAATCAGTTTCTTAGCTGCACCCACGTTTAATCGATTTGTCTTTGACAATTAATTACTTTTCGTACATTTAGTACTATGTCGAGAAAATACAATCAAAATTGTCCAGCCAATTTTTCAATTTGATGTTCCTTCGTGAGACAAGGCTTTTTAGTTTAATATATTGTTGTCTGGAATAGTGTGGACAATCTCTCGTTTTTTTCATAAGTCAAGTCTATTCAGACAAGATATGTACATTTTTCTTTTGATTTAGCAATCCACATGGAACATTTTAAATTTTTATTTAAGTCATATACTTACGTTTGTATTGTGGATAGTATATTTAATGTATTTTCCAGACTAACGTTTCATTAGCGATTAAAAATTGTAATTTTACAGCTTGAATTATAAAATTGACTCCCCGAACACAAATATATGAGATTTCAAATTCATACTAGCACAGATAAGGGCATAATCTGATCCACATGCCTATAGTTGTTGTTCAAATAAGCTTTTGACTTATACAAAAAAAATTTGGTTGTGTTTCAAGAAAATTTTAAAAGCTGTTTTTATTATATTTTTGTTTACTGGAATTTTCTAATGTTCAAGCACAACAAGAAAAAATGTCATCAAATTAAATCAAAAAGTGACAACAGAAAAATTAATTAATGATAAATAGATTATCTACATTCCAAGGTAGACAAATTTTAATCAATAAAGCAGACTTTGTAGCGAGAAAAAATTGCAGTATAGCCAACAAGTATCATCATAATCCTCTTAGCAACCGCCGTTAGATATCTCTCCAGACATCTTTATCTTTGTTGTAAAAGAGCCAAAACTTTGTGAACTTGTGTAAGTACGGAAAAGGTCGTTTGCTAAGTTTGAGAGATCGTGCGAAAAATTGGACGCAACGAAAGAGATATCTGTGCTTCGTGAGTGCAGAGAATCCTATAGCATTCTTGACACCGAGCGGAACAGAGGTGTGTATTTTGTCTGTCATTGTAAAACTGCTAGAGACAGTGATTGTAGATGTCAGTCGCTGCCACAAGGAAGAAGACGACAGCTTAATACGGTAATTGCCAGAAAATGATATTCTTTGGAAGGCTAAAGACCAGTAAGCGTTTCCTCCTGAGTTTATCTCACAGTCTCGTCACAAAAAAGAACTTTCCGAAACAAATTTTCCTTTCTTTTTTTTTTTTTTTTTTGCTTATACGGTGTTTGTTCATGGTATTTCTTTGCACAACAACACTGAACAGTTTTATTCGTGCATCTTGACGTATTGGTGATCCCACTTATTCAAGTAGACATAACTGTTCTACATTTGTGTATCATTTACTCTTGATTATAATATGGACTGAATGCAGGGTCTTAATAGAAAAGTAATATAAAAAGTAAGTCAAATATGAATGGATGCAAGATCCCAAATTCCAGAATTGGTCTCAAAAATTTTCTGTGAATGCTACAAGATTACTATTAAAATTGTAAGTAATCAATGATGAGCTAATGAAACATAGATTTTCTATATAACGTAAGAAATGTGCTGATGTGAGCAAATCCATCGACGTTATAACTCGATTTTTAACAAAAATGATGTCAGCAGTGAATGAACAATGAAGAGTGAATTATGATTATTAGATGACGAAAATTGACTCTAGAATGTCATAGCTTTTGATGAGAAAATAGTATAACGGAAATCTGCTAGAAACAAATGATTTCTATCATAACTGATGAAAATGGAGACATTAGGCTACAGTTATGAGTACTCAGATTTGAATAAGCATGATGTTGTATATGCAGTTAGATGCTGTAGTTGTTGAAAAGAGTACAAAACCAGGTTTTACTACCTATCAACCATTATAGAAATAGAGTAAATATTGTTTTCGCATACGTAGCCCAAAACAGAGCTCAAAATGTTGTTGAATGATGATGTACTTTTAATCATAGGATGTACCTCTAATCGTCTCGCTCTTTTGTTCTAGTCCTGCTGTCGGTGTGTTGAATTCATATTTAGAAACTTCCCGAAGATATTCAATACATTTTCTCGCAACAAGAGACAAAGACTCAGTACTTATTCGGGAATTGGTCGCACCAACTTACCATGAAATATCTCAACATACTAATCAGCTTTCTCGAAAATCAGAAATGACAGCATTATTAGAACATTTGGTGCTTTACTTTTTATTTCCAAAAAGAATCAAACGTTGACAGAGCTGATGATGTAAAGATAATTTATGAAATTTTAAACGATTGGGAAACCAAGCACGTGCCACTTTTCCTTGATTTACTGATAGTTATTTTATTGTCGGTTGAATCTCAATCTGAGAATGTCAGGTTGCACATTCTGTACATAATGGTATCATCAGGACAGAAAATCTGTGCTGTTTCTTCATTGAAGATGAATTACTGAATAGCTCCAAGTTACCAGATTTTGATTAAAGCAATGGCAGTATCCACAAATAACTATAAGGACATTTACCTACGAAGAAAGGTAATATCAGATTCAGAATGATGTAATAGGATTAGAAGATTCAAAACTGATTGTTCACAATTTCGTATAGAAATAACAATCTTAGTTGGAACTATTAGTGATATAAATCAAGTTCTTCCTACCTTAAATCGTTCCACTTTCTGTTCATTTCCCTTCCATTGGACCAGTAATAGGCTAAAAGACCTTGGTGATCAAACGAGGAGTTATCTTGTAAGAGCCGACAACTCATATCAACACAAATGATTCCAAAATACCGGTACAAATACATATTGAATGGACATCAAAATTCAAAGTATGATTTCTTATTCAATTTTATGACTGATTTCACCATCTTGCCACATTTGCCAGCATGCGTTGTCACATTATTCTCGCCAATGAAACTGTGTCAAAACCAGAAATATCGATTACAGAGACGAACAAGCTGTAAAACATATATTACTTGCAAAGGATTATATCATTGAAAGTAATATTGACTATACTATGTCAGAACACAGAAAAGAATCAGCTAAGGACTTGAAAGATTGAGCTGCAAGCAAATGATACCTTGACAGAATAATAAACTTTTTCCGAATCATTAACTCTTTCAGAAGAAACTAAAAGATATTGGAAGTGAATATTGTAATATATATATATATATATATATATATATATATGAATTATAGAAATACAGATATGTCCCTATTGGAACTTGATACTTTGATAAACTTTTTTTTCTTACATCTGGGTTTTCTTTAAACCTGATCAAGATAAAGTTAAATTACAGCGGTGGTTTTGTCAAAAACTGTGATCTTGTGCTAACCTCACACAGTGTCATAAGAAATCCTCATTTGTTTGAAACTCACTGTTTGGCTGACATCCATATTTGGAGAAAAACTTGTGAATCAGGATACCTGTTGCAATCTTGATAATCTCAGTTCTGAATCTTACTAACATAACATAACACTGTCTAGAGGTGAAACAACAATGAAAGTATTGCAATGTCGAAAAGAGCTAGAAATACAATTAGTTCCGGCGTAATGGGAAAAAAATGTGTTCAAATCATCCAACCTGCAGAAAAGGAGAGATTTCCTTTCGCAAATAAACTTGAAAAAACAGATATTCTCTTGGGTGATGTGTCTATAAGTTTACTTAATGTTATTATGAAATGTCCAACCATAGAACTGTAAATTCATCTGCTCTTCTCGACATTATTTCACAGTTTTTTAAAATCACATATAACACTCAAACACATACTGTAGTACTTGATCCAAATTTTTTTAGTTTTGTCACGTTTTCGCAGCTTATGGCGCATGGGACACGAATGACAACTCGTCTGGATACTGTCAGAAGATGTTCCAAATGATAAATATTTGAATATCAGTCGAGATAATATTTTTGAAAAAGAAATGTTTCAAAAGAAACATGTAAAAAAGTGAAATAATATATTTATATTTATATATACATGTATATATAATGCATTTTTAGGCTTAATCATATTGCATAAACTATTTTTATTTTATTTTATTTTGTACTTCTAAGGACTGTTGACTCTCATTTCCCGAATAATCGATATACTTTTTCTTTCACTTTATGAACCCCCTAATATATTATGAAGCCAGTATTTGCTACGAAACTTAACGTAATTAGTCGAAACAATTATCACCTATAGTTGTAACATAGTTTTGAAGCGATTGTCACGACTTGTCTCATAACCAAAAAAATCAGTAGTTGTAACTACACTTTTTTGGGAGTTTACACGATGCCTGTCTATATATACTGGAACTTTTTCATGTGTATTCAGATCAGTGTGCTGGATTGTCCATTTCTTTTGGACATGGAAACGAAGAGATAAAGGCAAAATGCACTCAAAAATCTTCGAAAGACTCTATTTAGAGCATAAGCAAAAGAGGACCAGAGAACATATGGACCAAAATGCTGTATGAATGACGTCTAGAAGCAAGGTACATGTACGAGCTTGAAAAGATGGTCAAACATTTCCATAACAGTCCCAGTGTCTACATCAGTGAGTCTCGTCAAATTTGCACTTGTTAACGTATAACGGACGAGAGATATCAACAAGTAATGCAACCATAGGACTCAGAATGAGTCGTTCTTTAAACAGTAAGAATGAATTGACAACTGCAACATGATATTATTGTCCGAATGTCTGTCAGTTTTGGATTGTGATTATCTTCAATATCCCCAGCCGGGACAACAATGAAATATCACGTCTGACATTTATGAGTTTGTGAATGCGAGATACGTTTCCTGAGTGAATATTCCACTCACTCCAATGCACATAGTCACATGCAATATTTATCAGTATGGTTGGATGGATTCGGCATTTATTGAAAATGCTTCCAAGTGAACCCAGCAAAACAATAAATTTTCCTTGAGGTTAACTTGTGGAGAGTCCTTGTATTAGATGGAGAGATTGACTAGGCGTCAGCCAATTTGATACAATTTTCCGTCTTCCAGCCCGACTAAATTTGATATCTAATCTACAAATGGTATTTCCTTTGCTTTGCATTAACAGGTGTGTTCAAGTGCATGTGAGAATGTGTACCAGTGTTCGTCCGGGATGCACGCAGAGTATGATGTTTCACTGGAAAACGCAGGCAGAACTTCAACAAATCAATGGCATTAGAATATATATATATATATATATATATATATATATATGTATATATATATATATATATATATATATATATGTGTGTGTGTGTGTGTGTGTGTGTGTGTGTGTGTGTTTGTGTGTGGATGCTTGGAAGATATGTTTCAAATGAAACACTTTTTTCAAATTTTGCAATGCAATAGATCAACCTTCATGTGAGAATTTCGTGAATCACTGTCTTGTCAGTGAGAACATTTCTCAACCAACACTCGTAATTGTTGTAATTAGCAGATTAACATACAAACGTAGCCAACAAAATCTTCTATCGTCTATTACACCTTTGATACATACATACATACATACATACACATATACGTATACATATGTACACAATATGATACTCATGGATACCCAGTGCGAATATCACTTGGCTTAGAAAACGTAAATAGAGTGAACATTCAAATAAGATCGAGCTGCCACGTGGATTTAAAAATACGATGCTCATTTTCATGATGTAAAGTGATCCAACAGGATTTTGCTGAACACCCCCCCACACAAACATGTATATATATATGTTTATATATATATATATATATATATATATATATATATATATATATATATACATATATATATATATATGTGTATACACACACACCTGCACAAACATATATATATATATATATATATATACAAACATATGTATATATATATATATATATATATATATATATATATATATATATATATATATATATATGTGTGTGTGTGTGTGTGTGTGTGTGTGTGTGTGTGTGTGTGTTTGCGTTTCCTGGCTGTTAGGTGATTTGAGCGATTTTGCTTATTATACTGCAACTCGGTGTTGCTGATACCCTTGAACTAAACAGCCACTGGTAGTACAAAGGCCCAAATGACTGTCGTATTACTAAATTTTAACTCTGCCAATTTTCATTCTATTCATGTTTTATCTGTTCCTATTAATGCAATAATTATGTTATTAGGAGATTCAGCAGAACGATCGTAAATCGTATTAGAATATATGGAAACCTTCATTGGAAATGATATCCTGTTATCTCATAGGGAATGTATAAAACCAAATCACATCTAATTAAATCAAACTACTCCTTGTGAAACAGCACGATGCAAATGCTAGATTGACTATCATGGGAATATTATAATATCATATATTATACTCCAACCCCTATCCATACATGTATACTTACTATCACAACCCTGCTTTGACCCCTTCTAAACCTTGATTCACCTTAAGTTATACATCTCATTTTACACTACAACCTCATTTATACGAACTGAACCCACCAACACTTTTAATATTACGTACCTATGTCAATCCATTTCCATCTAAGATTATGTCCCAGCACTTTTTATAAATATCTGTTATACCCCTAAAAAGCGATCAATGTTTAGAAGTTATATATTATGTATGACCCATTATTTTGTCACTATTCATTCTATAAAGTCTGATATTCCCCCAACGTGACATAACATAATATACCACTTATCATTTTTTGTTGAAAATTCTATTCTTTAAAATTTATATCATACATGTTCTGTACATATGTATATGATATATTGTTTAGTCATATATGTATGTATGTATGTATGTATGTATGTATGTATGTATGTATGTATGGATAGAAATATATTTGAAAGCATGAAATTTTTTTATTGCAATGATATTCTTTATTGATAAATGTTGAAACCAATTGAAAAAAAAACTGGAGAATGTTCTAGTGCGTGTGAAGTGACATTATAATAAAGGGTAAATAATTTGTTTTTCGCATTTGCTGCTCTAGGACTTTTGATGTAGAGCATTGTTTAAGAGTCCTAATAATCCTACCATACGTTGCAAACAATACTGTATTTTGTTTACATGAGTCGTTGGGTTGATGTAAAAAAATATGCAGATGACTTACACATATTCTTTTTATCTAGAATACACGTTTTATGAATTCATAATGAACAACGTGTGTCAAAAATCAGGTTGGTCTAAAGAAGTTCAACTTATATACAAGGACATAGAATATATTCAAAAAATAAAAATACCGTATTGATGAGAATGGTGTGACAGTAGACTATTTCTTTAACGTTGTATACTGTATAGCCATTGGTGTCCGTGGCCTAATTGCCGAATGTGTCATCCATGAACAACGAGCTTTTCGGATAAGAGATTCGAGTTCAAGCCCCATCACCCCTAATAAGCTACTCCAATCTACTTTTGTCGGTTGTATTACATGACGGTAAATTCTAGTCAAAAATGGATCATGGAGAGAGGAATTTAAGATACAGCAAGTGATAGGAATCATATGTCCAGAATGAAATTTGCTGCATTTTTTTATGGATTTTTTAAGACCAAGTTTCATTTATTGTGGTTGAATGGTTCTCATGGTTTTCATATTGACTTGGAGACCGCCTGAAGACTGCGTAGAGACGTATGTTGAATCGGTTTCGAAGTCATCCACTACGCCTCAATGGTCATTAGAATTATCAGAGAAATCAGGTTTATTGCAGTTGGCATAAAAATACACCCATGATTATTAGATTCAATCAGAATTTGCCCTGTGTTGTGATACCATGTAGATCGGTGTATTTACACCAATTGGTTACGACAAAGATTGATACATATTGCGTAACAACGTGTGTATTTTTCGCTTGGTTTAGATTTGATCAAATATATAATGTGGTTTGAATGGTGTCGTGCAAAATAACAGAGAACAACAGAAACAAGTTACATGATAACCGAAAAAAATTGAGTTCGAAACAAAGCAAAGGTAGATGACAAGGGAAATAGAAAAAGCAGGAACGTGCATAATATTGGGGTTTGGTCTTTGCCGCACAATTGCTGCCGTGGAGAGAATGTCAGCTTGCATGCACATGCTATTGTTGATAAATTCAATCAAAGTCATCGTCCTAATAAATGGAGAACTTTTTTTTCTTGCATTTTACGTATTTCCCTGAACAATTCTGTGTTGCTTTCTACGATTGCGTACAGACCCCAGAAAAAATCCTTTTCACTGTAAGACCCTGTTTTCCTGTGCACTCCCCATTCCCTTTCTCTTCCACTTACTGACCAATCATTTAATTCTGTTCGTGAGAAATCAGCACACGCTGCTTTTCAAAGAAATGACCGGATCGAAGACACTTTTTCCACAGAAGGCTTCCATATTCCAACAGCTGAATTTTCTATCTCTTTCAGACCGGCTGACCACGTTCTTAATTCATTGATGGGCACATTTTGCCATAGGACCAAATGTTTATATCACATTCGACCGTTAATTTGAGGGGAAAAAAAGAGAAAAAAAATGATGTGCTCCGAAAGACGTGAAGAATAAACAGATCGAAAACCATTGGAATTTCAGTTTCAGCTGACCTAAGACAAACTGGTCGGCTTTAATTCCTTGATAAGCACCAAGAATTACCCCGGTTGAATAATGTATAGGCATGTCATCTCCGCCCAAACCCCTACCCACACGTCAGTTCTGGCTCTTACTAACTTTCACGTGAATACACACATACATGCATCCATCACACATATAAACATACATTTTGCAAACTGAAAATTGCTATGTTTATCAAGTGACAACCCAGTGTACCATTGTCTAACACTAGTCATCATAAATGTAATGGTTAGTATGAATAACTGTTATGGTGTATTGAATAAGTCCCGGAAAGAGAGAAGATTTATAACTTGGGAAATTTCTCGAATAGATGTGAGGAGAAAATATGATGTAATTACAAGGAACAAAGAAACAATAATTCTGTGAATACTTTTTTAAAGTGCAAAGGTCAAAACTGATCGCATTTTCATAGAGTTTGCTAGATATTCCGACGCATCTTCGTTCAGCACAACCACGCATGCGCACTAATCTGCAGCATTCAACTATTACATCGAATGAAGGAAGAATGTGGATGACGGGTGAAAGATGAATGCGTCAAATTGAGTTTAGAGAGCAGAGTTATTTATGTATTTTTCTCTATTTCTGGGAAGCTAGACCGAATTGTCGATGCCAAGTCATACGTTCTTATTTGGTCTGCTGAATATACGTATGTAGGTAAATCTCTGTCTGTTTGCAGCGAGCAGGTCTCTGTGTGGATGCACACCGGGAAGCTTGATAATATAGTTCATTCGTTTGGTTTCTTATACTTCTCTGCTTGTATCAGTCTCTATTGGTACTTGGCCGCTACTGCTTACTGTGTCAGTCAGTTAAGTGGATTCGTCCGACTTTTTGTCGACGTCTTTGATCTTCATTTTGATTTTACTCTTAGAATATCTCTATATCCATCGTGATGAGGCGATTCCTGATAATTACATATGGTTGCAGAGGGTATCTTTAAATCACAATTTAAAAGAATCAATACACTTGGAAGAATTTCAGCGTGGCTAGAATATCATTGGAAAAAAATGATACTGGATCTAGGGTTTCTTACTTCTAAAGAATAGCGTGGATATTTTCATTATTTGTCATTCAATTTTTCTCTATCTTCTAACAAAATGTAAGCTGATTAGGAGTACGCTTACGGTACAGGCGGTATCTGATTATTTCCTTGACAAGTAGTTATCTCAGAAAACAAAATCTGTAAACTTACACAAGAAATGATTCTCCATCCGTCACACATCTTTAAAAAAAGAAATTATTCGTTGTTGGTCTTTGGATAATGAAAAAAAAGAATGTCAGTATGGACATTATAGAGACTGACATTCGTGTACACGAAAATAAAGGACTGATAAGATGAAATGTATTTTTTTACATGCAACCACACACTTGAAAATCTACACACACACACACACATACACACACACACACACATATATATATACATATATATATATATATATATATATATATATATATATATATATATATATATATATATATATATATATATATAAAATACCATGATAGAGAGCAATATATTAAATGGGTGAATTCGTTCTGAATTTTCAGTATATATATATATATATATATATATATATATATAAATACATATATATATGTGTGTGTGTGTATATATATATATATATATATATATATATATATATATATATATATATATATATATGTATATATATATATATATATATATATATATATATATATATATATATATACTGAGATCATTCATCTCAACGAGCGGATCAATTTGCTGTTCGAAAAAGAAAGAGGAAAATAGATTGATGGAAACCAGTAAGTGTAAAATGTATTGAACACTTTGAAAGGAAAGGGGACTAATGTTGAAGGAGGGGGCTGATGCTAAAAAAAAATGCAAGTTTAGACGGAGGGGTATCATGTTTAAAATGGATGCAAAATTTCGAGGAAAGGGGGTCTAATCTTGAAAATAGTCATTGTGAAATCTTGACCAAGAAAATCTGAAAAAAATTTCAATCTCTCTCAACTTTTAAAGTTCTTTCCCATTCTGATTCTGGAAACTGAGATTGAAATCTAAGAATAACGTAAAAATTCCTCTCCATTTTGGCACTAGAATTGAAAAGAAATATTTCATCTCGATTTTTTCTTCTAAAAGTGAAAAAGAAATCGCACGGTATCAAAATTGAAAAAGTATGAGTGGATAACAGTACAGTAAATATATCAAACCATTTTTTTCTAAGAATAGAGTAGAGGGAATTATGAAATACATTATCTGAACGTACTATGACCTCAGTAAATGCAAATGAGTTTGAAAATAATCATGATGTTCATCACACAACTCTCAACACTGAGTCAATAACTCAGATATTGTGGAAATTACTTGATGTCAGCTTTTATGTAAAAACTGTTTGCTTTTTGTCAGAGTATGAACCAGGTTACAGATACTCCAAATGTTTCAAATATATATAACATGGCATATTATAAATGGTATATTTGTATTTGCCGTACTTGAAAAAAATTACCTCACCTTCAAAATCAATATCTGTATTACACTATAAAGGTCATGCTTTGTTTTGGGCCTGCAATTTTGGTAACTGGTACTTCTTTGCCCGCTTTTTTTGTCCAAGTAGCCTCTTGACAAACCTAGAATATTATATATGTTTATCATATTACAAAAAAATACATCATTCATTAAATTCTTACTGGTTAACCCTAGAGAGCGTAGAATTGCAATTATTATTTATGTATTCTCTTCTGTCTTCTTCCATCGATTCTCTTTTTTCTTTCTATCTGAGCGCTATGTTCTTGTCAACATGGATGTAAAACATAACAATTCACAATTGAGACTACATCCCTTATACATTTATTTACAAATTTACAATCGTGAACTCCCATAGAACAAGAAAGTGGTAATTATTTATGTCGTTTGAAACATTCAAGCATTTGTTGATACACAGAAACTGGCTTTTTTTACAGCTAGAGCAACGATTATTGAGTAAATAGTTAGATGGATGGAAAATGATAATCTTTCATTATTCCCTCAGTTTAAAGTATTTTTTATATAAGCCATGAAATACTTTTCCTGTCCACTTTAGAATACAACGAATGTTTAGATATTTGCATTTTTGCTAAAGAAGGCAAAATAGCAGCAGGGTATTAGTATATTTTTACTGATCATTTTTATCTTTGATAAACGTTCGAAAACTTAGAATTCGAGTCCTTACAGAGAGGGGGAGTATTATAGAGAGATTATAACACAACCGACTCTCCAAGTTATCTTAAATTTCAGTCAACAGCCAATGCAGAGACCATTAAATGTGAGCATTCCAGAACGGAGTTTTTTAAAATCTAATTTGCTGGAGGAAAAAACGCAGAGGAGTACTAATGGAAGGTTTTTCTTAACTGAGAAGTTCTGAGATAGAACATTTAACAATGATTCCAGAGGCAATACGGTTCTTTTCGAATGTAACTATAATTATAAACAGAACCCTACTCCTCGTTCAATATATAATTGGTTTAAGAGTCCCAAAGGAGAGGGAGAAAATAGAAATGACAATTCTGAGTGGAAGCATGATAAGGTAGTTCTGAAGATTGTGTCCACCACACGTGGACACCTTGCCACAACATGCACGACGTCCCAAAGGGGAGATGAGGTAGAATACAGAAGTCAATAGTCAGGCACGACAGTTCCAGATGTCGATATGGTCAAACAAAGAGTATATACCGTAATGAAAACAGATGCAAGTGTTTTCGGATAAACAATGGAAATATATCTAATAAACATTGAATCATTTATAAAGTACACATACATTCCAATTGAAGAAGCAAACCTCTGAAAAATAATAAAAAATCCTTTTGAGGCCAGGTTAGTTTAAAGAAAAAAAAGATAAGGTATGAATAAAGGATTTTAAGATTGGACGTGGCTGGTTGGTAGATGAGTAGTTAAAAGGGAAGTTAGGTATACTAAAAGTAAACATTTGAACGTATAAATTTGACATACATTCAGAAGATGACATATATGTAGCAGTTATTCACATACAAATGTAGTTGAGAACAGAAATAACTGAACTTATTGCGTCTCGATAGAGTTGATCGGTGCCTGCCATGATCTCATAGAAAGACGGAGAGTGATTGCAGAGAAAAGATATCAAAGCACTCGAAAGAAGTAACTGACATGCCTGAACTAGGTCAGGTATGGGTTTCAGAACACGAAATTAAAACACTCAAAATAAACACCAAAAGGAACATCACAGGAATAAGGTGGCAAAGAATTAAGTACTTCAGAAAGGTCTGACGTAAAAGAGGAAGACACCTTATTCGTTTGGCCATGTAAGTCAGAGTACATAGGAGTAATGCATGTAACCAGGGAAAAAATAAAAAGAGAAAGAAAAACGATGACGGTTGGTAGCGAGGAGAAAGAGGTAATGATCAAAGTTTATCTTTTAATGCACAAGGGCTAAAGGGGGCAAGGTCATTTGATAAATGATTTAGCTGGAAGTGTCGTAGTTAAACCTAATACATTTTTGCATTTGTTTGTGTATTTAGGTTTAGATTGAGATTTAATGGGTAATACGTATTTATGCACACACCGTTTGTTTTGTATGCCAACTATTCAACCATCTAGGGATCAAATTTTTTCGACACGAAGATTTCATGGCTAATCTACGAGACTGAGAAACGGATAGTTAAATTTAGGTACTATAAATCAAAGAGTAATTTACTTCATTTTTGGAATCTATTAATGCTTGATCAAATCAAAAGTAAAATCCTCAACGTTTAATATGGATTGTGTTTCCTTTCCGTTTGCTGTTGATATTCTTAGCTCAACTTCCTATAAGTAGCAGAATCTACTATCATTTCACTTGATTTACCCGGAAAATTAAAAACATCCTTATCTTGGAACGAACACAGCGAAGGGTCATTTTGAAATGTAAACACTATTTATGGCAAATATGCCAATTTAGTCAAAGGTGCTGCAGTTATAATATTGTTTGGCGTAGAAAAGGTGTTCCTATCATAACAGTATTGTCAATAAACGTGCACGTGGTTCAGTAACAGTGATCAAGGGAAAGATTATCAGTTCTAATGGATTAAAGAGATTTTGATATTGTACCAAGGTAGATACGTACAGAACAGAATGCATGGATATATTGAGACCACTCTTTTCATCAATTCAAAGTATAGCTGTATAATTTTCGTAGAGTTTATTTGCCTACCTGTTCGTAAATTTTTTTTTGTTCCCAGTCTTGACCATTGTTAGATTTCTTTAATACAATGCCAAAAACATGTATATTTGATTGTTATCTTACTCAATTTCACCAAATATAACTCTGAGGGTGTTAGCAAAACCCAGGAACCACACAACATATACCACATTAAAATTTTTGTGGACCATTCAGTAGGATTCTAGTGACTTAATTTTGAAGTTCTCACTGAAAAGACCTCGGTTTGGAGTTCAATTCACACATGTATACTTATGCAGAGTAAGTGCAAAATTTAGCGTCTTGCTGTGTTCATGCATACACCAAAACGATTACTATCTTTGTCTGAATCACCAGATATCTGTTTGTCTATTTGAACAGAATTTCTGTAATGTCTTTAGGTATTACCACAATTTTTTCAATGATTATTAATATGACCCTGGACTGGTTTCTGGGGAATAGCATCCGCTTCAAATACATTTTCAAAGTCGGGGCATCAGTTGAGAATAGATCATGTGAAATGTGTTCCCTATTCCTGTCCGGCGATGTTCATATTCACGTAAAAGTCAATCCGTCTGTATGTGACCGCTCACTGCAAAAAGCACACAGCATAGCCTCATTAAATATTCTGTGTATACAAATATGACTCATGATGAAGTTTACTGCAGATTAGTTTTTGAAATTCATCCCTGAATGTTTTCATACGATTTTATTCTGCTGCAGCTTATGACACATCCGTTTGCGTGATTTGTTAAGGGGGAGACAGTTGAACGTGTGACAGGGTGAAGAGAAAGAAAGAAAGAAAGAACGAGCTAGAGAAAGAGGGAAAGAAATGTTTTCGGGACCTGTCACGTTTGTCATGCCATCTCATATTTGTCAGCTCTGGTACGCCCTTTTTATATATACTACATCTCTGTTTTTCAACATTACGCCCATTTTTTTATATCAGCCCACACTCTACAACCAATCATTTAGACATCACACTCACCCCTTTTCCTTCACAATTTGTCCAAATTTCTCTACATTAGCCTCCATTTCCTGTCATCAGCCCTCATTATAAAGTATCTCCCCAACTTTACATGTTCTCCCTTTTATAGCATTGATCCTTTTTTTCCATTAGAGTCGTTTTTCCAAATATTAGTCCACTTATTTTTTTCTCAGGTTGAAGAAAGAATGGTAATACATTATATTAAAATACAAACATCATCTGATCTTTTTTTTACTACAGCAATTTGTCCCAATGCAGAGACTTCCCAAGTTTTCAAGTTTTTTCCCAAACTTCGGCGAGCATGAGAATCATCTTAGTTGCAGCCATTTAAATGCATTAAATTTTCACGTTGACAAATACATTAACTTTATGTGTGATCCAGGCATAACAATCTGTTATTCTTATCGCAAGATGTATTCCCAAACACTGTGGAAGAAGCATCAGGATATAAACCATGTAACCCAGAACCATGTCACAAAGCAGAGTAGCTCTCGAGATAGTGTCGACTCGAGATACATAGCAGTGCAAAATGAAAGTACATTTAGCTCGTTCACAACATTCATATTCCAGTTTTGATTGGTCTCGCTTTGCAGATAATATTTGCTTTTTTTCACGGACATACACACACTCACCTATCATTGATTAACACTATTATTAATTAACACAATCATTATTCGATGCACATATATATGCGTTTGAGTCTCTGCAAATTAACACGAATTTATATGTTAATAACCTTATACGTACAATATTTTTATTGCTTCAAGCATGAATCAGAATGCATTTGCAGACATGTGTGCGTTTGTATGTGGCCACGTTGGGTGTTTGCATATCTAAAAATAATTCTTATCTATCAAGCCTTTGGAAGAAGCCTTGATCTACAAGCAATTAATGTTGATTTATTATCCGATCAGACAGCACTTAAAACCTTAATGTTGTATTTCCTCAATGTTTGATCCAGAGAATGGAGATGTTCTCTTTTAAATCATTCTCCTTAATTGACTTTTATTTTCGAAGTCTTTGGGGAAGAATATTCTCTATTCAATCTTTTCCCAAAAGCAAAGAGGTGTATAAATATTAACCCAAAGAAAACCTTTTGAAGTTTTACTTTTCATTATTTTTATTGGTCCAGACCGTCATTTGTAATTTTTCCTATTGATGTATTCATTTTTACGCTTAGCAAATTAGTTGTTTTATGGGATGATGTCATGATTTGAACCAGGTTTATAGCTAATGGGTTCTTTAGTTTGTTTTATTTTTTATACTGGATTTACTCATTTCTATCCCCCAAACGGAGGAATTCATTGTGGTACCACGTATTTGTCCATTCCCTGTTTTCTAGTGCTAGGATATTGTTGGTCATTGTAGTTCAGAGATTCAGCAGGGTGTTTAGCGTCGATCCCTGTAAGGATTTGGGTTCGAATCCAACGTAAAGCTTTATCTTTCAATCAATGCTGTTAACTCATTGCTGGAGGTCAGTTGGCCTGAGCAGAAAGCTGCAATACAATACAGCTAATGAATTATGATAAAAGTGAAATGTAGTCATATATTTATGATTTATGATCTTCCATTTATTGATCATAATAAAACAAACAAGAGATTAGGAAAATATCAATTCTCACCAGTTGGTTATTTTGATTTTTTGTCCATATCAACAACTAAAACACAGAGATGAAAAACTCTGATCTTAGGAAGAGGGTTAAGGGTCGTCACTTCGTTCCTACGCGCGACCAATAAATAATTTAATCCTAAATACAAGTGTCAATTGAAACGTAAATTACCTAGTTTTTGTTTCATGAGAACAAAATAGATTAAAGCATCTGAACTTCCATCTGAACTAAAATGTTGAGAAAATCTTATATTTCTTCTCAGTAGAAATTTGGAAAGTTACATTGAAATCCTTACTGATACACACATTTCCATGAACGAATATGTGGATATGCTTGCACAAACTCCCATCAGTTGCATCTTCAGTGGCTGTCAACTTGGTAACGAGCAAAACCGTCGCCTGAGTTCTATTCCTGTTTAACCCTTTGTTTTTGTTTGTTTTGCTTGTTTTTTATCATAAATTTCACTTTATAGATAAAGTTCCTTTCTGTTGTAGACTATAAGATGGCTTCCAAGGCCTGCACTTGATTTGCAGATTTTATGGCAAATCACACAGAGCCTTTCCTCCATAGGCATTGTAATCGGTATGTGCTTTAACAATACACTTGGGTACACCTGACTGCAACCGATAGACCTTGTTACACACTGGGTATGACAAGATGTCCATTTGTCTTTTATGAAGATTTAGGTAACTTTTCAGTTGCATGTATACCTACATCAATATATGAATAAATGTGCACATCGCAGATGCACATACACAAAGGCATAGACGTATGCACACACACACACACACACACACACACACACACACACACACACACACACACACACACATATATGTATTTTCTCCAAAAATCAGTTTTTTTTTCACTCAGCAATGTAAATACTTCAGACCAAGCCAAAAAATAATTCCTGAACTGTCTTTCTCTACTCACATGGTATACTGATATCCATTTTTATCGAACAAAATATACCCTGAAATACGTAGCAAAACAAATAGTTCTGAAACTAACAAAATACAAAAACTGAACCGGTCATCGATTGGAGAAGGGGGATTAATATTTGAACCTTCATCACTGTGGAGAGCTTGGGTGGTTTGATTGCTTAGAACAGACCTTGGTTACATTGGCACTCCTATAGAAAAAGCAATGGGCTCCTTTCATTCAAGATCATCACTGTTGCTTCCTTCACTGGTGTAAATAGATCAGTCCGAGCGAAATTTCACACACACACGCACACACCTACTTACATACACACATACATACATACATACATACATATATATATATATATATATATATATATATATATATATATATATAATTTGTTCAATAAATCCATAGCTGTAGTTATTCGCTAATTTTCATCTGAAAATTTCTCTGTATAATATTTGATGTATGTGATAAATATTTACTGCTGAATTAAGTGCATTGACGAAGATATATATTATATTGAAAAACAAATATTTGTTGTCTGAAAAGATGCCTTTGCATCGTTACGCTGTGGGCTTATTGCCATATCATGTGTGCGTTTTTGGATACACATTTGATCATACTTATTCATACACACATGTGTCCAGGTCATGGTAAAGAAAATTGATTTAATTATCCGTCATCGTAAATCTTTTCTTTGATTTAATATCCAGTCATATTTCATCTAATAATTACTTTTCTCTTCCAATCATTTTTTTAAGATTTTTACGTTGCGTTCTTATTTTCCCTTTGCTGTCGGCAGTTTCATATTGATGCAATTTTCTTTTGTTTCATATTTTCATTTCATCTTTTCTCTTCTTCTTGGCCATTTTCCCCCTTTTTCGTATCGTCAATCCCCGTTTGTTATTTTCATTCTTTTTGAACATGGCCGCCTTTTTCGGAGGAGGAAAGAAAAATGACAAAATATCGGCAAATAAATAAATTCATTAAAATAATTTTCCGGCAAATTATTTCCTTGGGGTTTTGCCAGTCCTCTTTTACCTTCACCACGAATTTGTCCGTTTTTGTACTGGTCGATTTCTTTTTAAAAATTGTTCTCCTTTTTCCAACCGTCCAAATGTTTTTGATCAATAATCGATTTCCAATAGATGTGTTGCATGCGAAAACAAATCTTTTATTTGTTTATTTATGGACTCTCCAGGCGATTATTTTGTCCGACGTTAATCGTGGAGGAACGCTCAGATTTTTTCCTACGCCTGCTTCATGATATGCACAATAATTTTTTATTTTTATTTTCTATCTCGCTTGTTCCCTCAGAAAACCAAGTAATTGGATTTTGGACATCGCCCTTGCTTACTTTGTCGTAATTGAATCGCTATGTTAATTTCAAAACGTATTCAGTAAGACAACAGATAAAAACCATTCCTCTAGAATTCCCTCCATTCCAGGATTTTGATTTCAACCAAGGAGTCTTCCTCTTTAACTCATACGATACA
>OY735201.1:64664942-64709942 GCA_963457665.1 Thysanoteuthis rhombus
AGAGAACGGAAAAAAAGAATAAAATATAAGAATGTAAATTAAGGGTAGACCATGATGAAAACAAAATAAATACAAAAGAGAAAATAACCTATAAAAACGAGATAAATTTGAAGCTGATTACATGAAAATAGTTGTGTGAAAGAAGGTGAGAATGGAAGAAAGAAAATAGAAGGAATTGAAGGAAAATTTTTAAGGAAAGAAAACTGTAATAAAATCTCTTAGAAAGAAGACACAATAGAACAAAGAGAGAGGAAAAATATAATAAGTATGATAAAAAATGAGGAATGAAATAGAATAAATAAATTAAAGAACAGCGAAAGGAGAAAAATAAGTGAATTCAACTGACGACAGAACGTAGCAACGAGAGAAGACAGAAAGAAGAGGAGAAAGGAAAGTGATGGGAAGTAGGATTAAATCATAAACAGAGAGAAATGAAGGGAAAGAAGAACAAAGAGAGCAGGAAAAAAACACAATGAATAATGAGAAATGATTGAAAAATTAAAGTATGTTAAACTAAATTTTGAAAAGGTGTAAGGATAAAGATAGAAGAAAGAAAGGAGAGAACTAATTTAGTAAAAGACAATGGAAACCTGTACTAAAGAGGAGAAAAATGATGGAAGGAGAAAAAAGAACGGGAATGAAATGATAAAAGCTCAGAAATCAGAAAAAAAACAACAACGAATGAATGAACAGTAAAAGAACAAAAAGAAAAAGAAAGTTCGTTCGATGATTGGAAAGAATGATTAAAAAATATATATTTTAAAAGACCAAGAAACCAAGAGAATAAATGGAATAATAGAAGCTGGGAAAATGAAAAATTAAACAATGAATGAACAAATGAGAGAAAAAAATGAAAAATAAACTATGCATAAAAGACAAAGCTGTGTAAAGACAGCCATCTCCATTTTCATGCAAAATTAACCCAGCACCCGGATGTACGTCTCTTGTTGTTGGTTTAGGTTCAATGTTTACAGTATCACTAAGTACAAATGGGATTAGATTTCTGTTTTTGACCATCGTACGTAGGGCGTAGGTCAGAGCTATTCTCTATGGCGGCTTCTTTTGTATGTATCTTTTGAGAAATTAGATTTCCATACTATTCTTTATGTTTAATAGTCATAGGAAGAAAATATATCTTCATCGAGTATACCTCCGTCAAGTACTTCTCAAATCAACAAGTGTTTGTCAGAGCAAATAGTTCAGTTGAGGATAGGCTGATGATCAGCCCTTTTCCTGACCGAAGACTCCGTTTTTAATCATAAAATATGCCAGTCTGAAGGAAAAAAATAATTCTTTTTCCCTGACTTGCATCGTAATAAATCCCTAATGTTTCATTTAGTTTTGGGATAATCTTGATCATTTATCACGAGAACCGTCAAATTCTGTTTTTCATTATTTAACATATAGTCATATCAATATGTCAGCAGCCTACTGATAGAATACATCTTAATAAGTATTTAATGCACCTTCTTTTATATTATATTCAATTTAGTAGTGAATACTAATCACACAGATCAACGTGATACAAAGAAAATTTTAGATGAAAATTCGGTTAAAAACTGCATGTCAGGCTGCAGACTCACAGACTCACCCTCGTGCCCAAGTTCATCAATTCTTCTGCAGTCTGGTCATGGAAAAAGGATAGAGTTTCCACATCGAATACGTATTTCAAACAAAATCACTTTCTTTGTCAATGCATGTATGTCTATTCGGTGGTGAATAGGCACTTGCGTGAAATATCCTAAAGTGGAAATGGCAGATCAAAATTGAGCTACTAAGTTCGTGTGAGGCTACAGATTTATCCATACCCAATCGTATGATTAAGTTCAGTTGAATGATTCTGTGAACATCGACCTAGGCAGAAGATATAGAAAATGTAATGATTAAATTAAGTAGTGCATTTTTGAGAGGGTGGCAGTTTGGAGAAAAAAGAGGGGATAGGAAGGAATGAAAAGAAAAATTATCATAATGGAAAGTTAAAAGGAATAAATAAACAAATTGCATTGAATTCAACACAAATAAAGAAATAGAAGACGAAAGGATAGTGATGACAGAAAACTAAGATATAGAGTGGAAAGGAAAACCTTATACAAAATAAATAGAGAGAAAGATATATAAAAGGGAGAAAAGGATGAGACACTGAAAGAAGACTTTCTCCTCTAGTAAGAAAGGGACTTGTGAATGTATTTATATTAACATGGGAAAGAGACCAACGGAAGCTGTATGTCGTACAATAAACTTGAAAGGGAAGTCAAAGAACAATTGCCTTTGCAGAAGTGAAGACGTATTAATAAAATCATGAAAGAAAGAAAACTTTCATGGAAATAACAGTGTGTTCATTTGGTATGATCAAATACGAAAGAGAAATATATGACGGATAAGAAATTTACAAATGTTGAGAAAAAGCGAAAATAAATCTGAAGATGAAACACGAATATTACACTAAAAGAAAATGACCACATACCATTCCCCTTTTCTCTGGTTCCCTTGCTCTTTATATCATATAGTTTTTTGTCCACCACCTTATTTAAGCCTTTTTATTCATTTTCTCACTTAATTTTGTTCCGTGTTTCCAATTAAACAACTTCAATTGTGTTTACGGGAGATTTCGAGGAGAAAAGTACTAAACATTGACCGACATAAAATTTTCATTATCGGACGCCCCTTTTTATGTTTACTTAATCATCTTTCTGTTTTGTTGTTTTCAACGAATTCACGCAAGATCGCAACATATTACTGTCGTGACCTTATCGGCATTCTTCGGTGAGATCAACCCGGCCATCTTTGAATAAAATCGACCAATCGTCCGGCCCAATATTTTTGTTATTGTTATTCGTTGTACGCTCCTTTGTTTACATAATCATGGTGTACTGATGATATTGAAATTCTCCTCAGGGTCAATGTAGCAAGGGCACAGGCCAGTGTCAATCATCACATCTTTTTTTTTTTTTTTTAATTATTGCTTTGCAAATTATATTTTTGTTATCGTTCTTACGTCTGGTAGTCGTGAGTGGAAATAGTATCTCCTAAATAAGTACTCTGTACGTTAACTGGTCCTGACATATAGAAGTATTTTTTTCTCGTTAAAAAGGTTCAACGGGATATATATTGATGACCGGATTCAAGTTAGGAATATATGTTAGCTACATAATGTTTTCCAACGGACTACTTTTTCTTGTCAATGTGTCTAATAAATTTGAGCATCTTAATCTCATATATGTTGTTTGCCCAGTGGAAATATCTGATAAAACTCCAGTTAACAATTATACATAGGGCTACAAGCTTATCTATTTCCCGGTGTTTGTTTAGTCTAATTTAGATATGATAATTCCATGGATATATCAGAAGTTCCATGAAGTAATATTTTTTAAGAAAATATATCACTGAAGTGTCTTCAGTCGGAAAGCCCAATGATTCAAATAGTGAGTATATGATATGTTTATCAACGACATAGTTACAATTAAATGACGAGTTCTCTGTTACAAACGGATGATTAGAAAGATTACATTGCTCATTATATGAGTATGAGTGGAATTAAAAAAGTTTCTCCAAGAAAATAAGAAACTTCAGTATTTCAACGCACAATTTTTTTCAAAGATTGGGATTATTTTATCATCATTAAAACCATTGATAATATGAAGCTAACGTAATCATCATTATTCACATCCATCGTGTTACTGGTGGTTTCCCCCCGGGGATCAAGTGATGACAGTTATTTTATGGCAATGGTAGTGTCTGGATGGTTTCATTACTCCTAGAACATATGGAAGAAGTCCACTATGTCTGACAGGAGTGTCACATTTCTGCATCAATTTTTATTTACAGCAGGACTGTGATCACTACTGCTCGGAAGTAAGCGACCTAATATCTTCTCAAATCCCGAGTACACTAATTAGTATCTTCGTGGACCAGAGTATCGCTTTTATATGGATGGTTGTAATCCTTTCTCGGAAATTTCATTCCTCCAATGTTTCATCAAGAAATTTTGGTGCAATTCCAAATGAACCAATTGTTATGAGCTCGATTTATATATTTTTTGTTCAATAGTTTCTTCCCTGAGATTAGATTTCGTTGAATATACCGGTTATCCCACGGTTACCGAAGTATTGCAACGTCTAGCCTGGTCAGTATCCAGATAGATGACCGTTAGGGGATATCATGTACAATCCTTGTCCCGCAGCCATTTCAACCATTCTGTGCAATCGATTATTAGGATTTCTTGTCGGGGTATGCTACCTTGCATCTTTTAGCGTTGCAATCTCTAGCGCAACCCAATAGGTAAAAAGATGCAAATAGAAGATAAATTGTTTTAAGATCTATATTTTTCTACTTATTCAATTTTTTTGAAGATTTATATTGTGACCAATAAGCACAGGCACAGTCGCGTTTATCATTCAACATGCATTTTTGAGTCTTCTGCCTACTATGCTGAGCCCAAGAGAAAATGTAGTAAGATTTTTTTGCTATAACTATCTAGTGAGAGTAGCCTTTTTACTTCAAAAATCGTTATTCGAAATCATGAATTCGACTAGACTTGGATATTGATTTCTTGCAACAGTATCAATTTGATATAACAGATCGTGTTGACTGGACCACAGTTCATATTGCCCCTGCATTGTTCAAATAACCATCCATTGCTGATTGGGATGAAAAAAGAAATTATCGTGCTTACACCACATTATACGTCCATCATATAAATATTCACCCAAAAAAGCTCTTAGCCGTATTGATCAGTTATTAAAATCACGGTCATTTTATTTATTTTGATTTCCTCTTTATTCAAATAAAAATGAAGAAGGGGTAGAAATAATTTTCAGGCCCTTCTATGTCTAGATGAACATATAAAAATAATAAATACATGAATAAATATTTCAAAATGGGTAATTTGAAATCGTGTGAGATTGATTGAATCCAACTCCAAGCAAACCCCTGGGGAAATATAGAATTGATTTTATCCTACCTCCAGGTAATCTGAGCGCAATTTCAAGTTGCTGCCGCGTAATGTGGAACAAAGATAATGTGAAATTACTACACCAGTGGGAAACACATGACTCTCCCAACAACATGACGGGTTCTTCTTTACTGTTGCAATATTTTAGATAAAATAAAATATTACCAAGTGTTTGAAGATAAAGAGTCCAGTTTGAGAGTTCAGTAGTGGTCACAGCTAACGAAAACAGCAAATTAACGGACCGATATTAATTTAGCACAAGCAAAGATAACCGCTAACCAACAACTTTTATTACATGTATTATGATTTTGCTCAATTTTTTTGTCCTAACCCATGTAAAAAAAGGAGTTTGATATATTGTAGCTTGAACATGGAGTTTCCAAAAACGATGTAATATGCTTATGTCAAATGGTAATCAAAACGTACATGAATGATTGAATGAGCAAACGAAATTAAACATTAGTCTACATCCAACATCAACATCATCATCAGTCTTTCAACGTCTGTCGTTGAACATAGACCTTCCCTAGGATTCTCTACACTTCTCTATCATTAGTGTTGCAGAGCCAGTCCTTTCAGAATTTGTCTAGCCCGTCGCTCCATCTAATATTCTGCCTGCCTCGGTTGCGCATGTGACCTCGGGGGATCCATGTTGTGAGTTGCGATGTCCTAATGTTGTCTGCCATTCGTGCAACATGGCCAGTCCTCTGCCATTTGAGCTTTTTAATGGATTCTATGATGTCCCTGAGTTTTGTCGTTTCCTGGATGTACTGTGCTATCTTGTGATCTCTCTATTTGACACCTAGCATAATTTTCTCATGTGCACGTTGCATGTTCATTTAATGCAAAATAGCCGAGTCACAATATCTTTAGATTTCAGCCTTTGGGGTGTATTTTAACGGGTTGAAGTGCAGAAAAAATAAATTGCAGTTCCTTCAATTTGTTAGCAACTGCCTTTGTTTTCGATAAATTATCTTCAGTTATTTTCAGTTTGTCATTTTTGTTAGCAGCACCGACCACTGCCGAACCCCCTACGATAAATCTGGATAGATACCTCTTTTGTCCATAACACGAGCTTCCTGCTGGTACTATAGTAAATGCAATTGAAATAAAACTGTAGAAAATCACGTTATTGTTTGATTGGTTTTTAATAGTATTTTCGAAAATTTCTTCGGCAGAGAAAAAAAGTTTTAATAGAAAATGTCATTTGCCTGGTCTGTACAATTACAAAACTCAATTTTATTGCCTCATCATGATCGTATGGTTAGCAAGGTCGTCTCACAGAAAATTCGAATTGTGTCCTTGTTTTTCATAAAATGCTTTGGATTTGTAGCTCTGTGCCATTCTAAGATGCAATACGTCAAGTATATTTTGATCCTACATCCGAGGTCCGACTGTTTATCCTTCTTCTCAAGTATCTATTAGGCTTCAAAGAAGAAAAATCAGACGGAAGTAGACAGAAAGAAAATTTAAAATATCGGAGATCAACTGAAGTGAATGCGACATAAGGAAGAAAATACATCATGGCCGAAATGTCAGATAATAACTCACGCAATGATTAAAACACAGTCTAAAAAAATCATACTACAGCAGTTAAAAACAAATCCTGAGGATATAAAAGCTTGGCACTAAAGCTAAGCTCAAAGAATCGGTTCCGGGTGTTTTTAAATCAATGGTATCAAAATGATACGGCGCAGAGTCATAAATTCTGTGCTGGATCTAATTTTGCTTTGTCCATGACTGGAACTTTCCATTCAGCACTGGAACCGTTACTCGTGAATGCGTTTTGCATTTCTTCTGCATTTGCGCAAAAAGTTATTTGTTTTGTTTTGTTTTTTTCATCGAAAATAACTCGAAATTATTGAATTTGCGTCGATATCACCACCGACCCGGAAAAAAAGGAACCTGTGTACACACGTTTACACGCCAATCCTTAGTTATAAAGACTTATTTGTTTGCTGTAAAAACGGAAAGGCTTTGAACTTGACGTCACACACACACACACACACACACACATGGACACAGATATAGACACAAACACACGTACACGATAATTTCGTTGTATAAAATTCTCCTACTCTCTCTGACTTGCTCACCCTGTAGGGTTGAAACAACTACAAGAATGTTGTAGGGGCCTGGATAATCAAGACACTTCATTTATACATTACTATCAGCAGCAATCATATCAAATGCTGGACGAATGCTCTTCACAATTCCTTCAATACAGCCTATGACACCGCAGCCCTCAGTCATGCTGTATTGACGAAATTTCCACTATGATCTCTTCGCTTAATATCTGGTTTTCTCTTGATTTGTTTGCCACCTTTTCGGTCCCAGCAGCTATTACATTTAGTAAACCTAGTTGGACAACAACATTCCCATGAATTCGCTAAACCTCTCTATCATGAGCGTAACGGGGCCAACATCTCCCATACTTGTCTTATTCCACCTTATATTTTGCAGACCACAGCTTTGCTTATGATCTTTTGGGATCCACTTTATGAGTTGTAATGTCCATTGATTGTCTGACATTCTAATGGTTCATTACCCTCAACTGTTTTCTTGTCTAATTTACTGAGCTCTGTTGTGAAATCTTCAAGTTATTTCAAGCCGATCGAAGGGGCCGTGAGTTTAATAATGTAGGGTCTCAATGAGGTAGTAATTACTAGTCCAATATCAATACAGAGTTACGGATATCGATTAGGGGTTCTAACACACTGCTCCAAATATGTACATATATATATATATATATATATATATATATATATATATATATATATATGTATATATATATATATATATATATATATATATATATATATATATATATATATATATATATATATATATACATATATATATATATATATACACACAAAAATGCGTGTCTCTGTGTCTCTGTGTCTCTGTGTGTGTGTATACTCAGACGTCAGCGTCAAGCAGTGATAAACAAGCTAGCTTAAGAGACAATCACTAAAGAAACCATTTGCCAGACTATGCTTTGTACGTATCCAAACACTATTAATAATAAACCTATTGTTAAGCTATCTTTACATGCAGACATTAATATTGCCAGCAATGCCAACACAGCAGCATACACGCATATGCATATTTTTATCAAATGTTTATCACGAAAATCAAACGCTATAATTCACAGTATGATATCGCATTAAAAGCGTTTTTCTTTTTCCACGATTTCCCTTTTTTACTCGATGCTCCATTAAATCTAACCGTTGTCATATGCAAAGTTTTGACGGCCAGGCCAAGGGTAAACAAATCAACCCGATTCAATAAAGCCCAACAAAGAAACAAATGAACACACTCACCATGAGTACGTACAGCTCCATGGTTCGACCTGCATAGTGTAACCGTCTATCTGCTTTATTTTTATTTCTTTTCAAACCTGCAATATCCTGTTGCAGAACCAATAAAAAAAATGTTGTATATTTTCTTTTATCTTGATTTTTTTTTCTAGCTGAATTTGAAAGAGTAGCTCATCGGCATTTTTATTACGAATCTAAAAATGTTGTTGTTGCTTAAAAATAAAAAATACCAAAGTTATGTACAGTAATAATGCTACTTTTTAATCAATCACCTGGGAGAAAAGGAAACGGAAAAGAGTCATAAAATCATGAATTTACAGCAGTTCTGTGTTATTTTGAGCCTTTAAAAATTGAAATTTCCTGTCCAGTTGAGGCACGCACTGATGCAATACGTTCCTGGTCATAAGTAATCGGAGATCCAGAGGAGGGATGGGAGATTATATCAATGTATTTATGATTCTACATGAGGTTTTCAGACTTGATCTCGTCGTTATGCATTGGTCATTCGTGATAAACAGAGATTGATCTTAAAGTGACAAAGATAACACACAAGTCCAAAGGAACAATCGATTAATTATGTTTGGTTAATTTACAATTAAATGCAAATCAAAATTTGTTGCATTAGATATTCTACTTATGATGAAAACCCGGATACAATTTCCTGTCGCGATCAAAAAGTCAGAAAATCTTTTCTTATCCAAAACGGCAAAGAGCCAAAAAGCAATTACCATCCATCTATATGCTGAAACCGTTGAGCGTTCCCAGACCCTGACATGATGATGAAGATAATGATAGAGATTCTTCCTGAGTCGTTGCTAATTGAGGTGATGAGGGATACAAGCCATGCTACTGAAATTTGGGGGAGAGAGAGAGAAAAAAAGGATGTGCGCTTACTCCATAACGACACAAAAATATTATCTTAAAAAAGAGCAAAATGCATGTAATGAATCAAACTTAGTGAAAATAGATAGGCATGTATATCATATCTAAAAGGTCAAGAGACTTGGAAAATACATCAATCTTGTTAAATTTTAGGTTACATAACGCTTAGTGAGTCTCGCTGGATATTTCATTATCTCCCGAAATCACTTAACTAGGAAAGAAAGAATCTTAATCTTGATCAAGTTCTCTTTTCGCCAAGAGAACCACTCTGTACCGTAAGTTCCCACACGTTTTCTCGTAAACGTTGCATGGCTATTAGTTTAAGAGACATTTTCATGATACGTCCCATGTTACAGCCCATCGGTGAAGTTCACATCCATATTTACTTTCTTGCTTTATTCATTCAGTTCGTCTAACATTATTTGGAGTTCATGCATTTTCTTGATGAAGAGGGCAATGTCAGCAACATATTTCATGGTATCATCTGATTCCTTTTTAGCCAGTCTAAATTTAGAAAATCATTTCGATACAAGTTGAGAGGTGAACTGGTATTGTTTAGTCTTGTGCATTTCTCGAAGTCTTTCTTGAAGTGAACACATTCTGTACTGATTATCATTTTGTATTTTGCAGCTTACTCATCCAGTAGATTCACCAAATAGACATAGAAATACTGGAGTCTTAGATATCATTGAATCCACAGGGACCCTCAAATGGCATTTGGAGGGCCTCATTGCAACATCAAGATCATTGATTCTCAATGATCATATGCTGAACTTTGGCCAGCATAAAAAAGACGGTATGACGATATAGAAAAGTTCAGGGAATACTGGCGCCGGAATGCACACGATAGCAAGATCTGGCGAATCTTAGTGAAAGTCGCTGTCCAAAAGCAGGCATTAATGAGGCTGATGAAAATCAACAAATTAGACATCTCTCCGATATTTATTTTCCTCTTGATTGGAAATTTCTGTGTATTTATGCGCTTGTGCGCATGCGCAAGTCATACTATATTTTGCATTGCTGAAGGCAAGGCGTACATGTTTATTTGATAGTTAATAATTATAATGTCTTGGAATCCAATTAATATTCACGCACTATCCCTTTATATTAATTAGATATAGTCCTACCTGAACTTTTTTTTCAGAATCTCTTTGTGTTGGTTCCTTTCGATCTGCAAATCTATCTAATTTATACTTTTCTTATAGAGGATGATCATTTTGTTTACATTTCACAAATCATAGACACTTCTTACATCAGAACAGAGTTCAAGGTAACTTTCAAGGCAGCCACTTTGTTGACATCGCATTGTCACGATGTATCGCAATTGTAACGTCATTTCTATGTCAGACTGGGAATAATTCAGATTTCGCTCTCTGCTGAATCAAAATACCCGTTGTTATACCAACTTTATTTCCTTTGTTTAATGAGCTGATTCTCCCCCCCCCTGGTTTCCTTTGTTTTCGTGCTTGTGTACATTCAAAAAACGTTTTATCTGGTCTTCATCAAAATGGTAATGTTTAACTTTTGGAAGAATTAGTTGTGAGGATATATACGTTAGTTGAACGTGTCCAATAACCTGTTCAGGATCTCAACCCCTGGACTATGTAATGCCGAAGAATCATATACCTTTGTTACGTGGAAATGACCTCACAAGGACGATCGATTTAAAAGAATACAATATATCTCCTGCCCAACAGAGGAAACCGAATGAGAATAATCTACACCTTTGGGTTGAATTAAGAGCACAGTTTGAAAGATTATCCAGTACAAAAACACCTGACTAAGTCAGGTGGATACAGCAGCCGAAACGTTGGGGAAGTAGACCTATTGAATCAGGTATTGATAAAATGTTTTTTTTCTTCTGTTAAAATAGCTTCTGAGTAATGTCTCATTCTTTGTAGTCCATGTCAAATATGACTGCCTCGCCACGGAATCATTCGCTTGACTACTCTCCCGATCATTTTCTTCTCCGTCAACGTGCCAATAATGAGATACTTTCTAATTCAGCCATTACATAGAATTTTAGGGTGAAGCAGATCCATGCCTTTTGAAGAGGTGTTAGTAAAAAGTCACCAAAGCATTGTATACATCGGAATTTTGAATTTTTTATTCTATTTTCCATACTTGAAACAGATATTCCTGTTGATACCTCCAGAATAAAAATAATATCCTTACGAATAAGAACGATTACATTACTAATCAAATAGTCTTTCTATCTTCTTTCATAGTCACTGTACTCAAGCGCTCCTCTGTTACGAATCACTCTTCATTCAGTGGAAATTTCGTACTATGATTTTACTGGCTATGTACCTATTGATTTACACTCTTATTGTTTCTCGTTTTGCAAGGAAAATATGGTTACTACGATGTATTTATATAATGGTATAAATAATTTTGCTCTAATTGAGTAATTGCAAAAAAATTGGATTGTGTAGACTCTCAGAATCCTTTAGAAAAATCATTTGGACTGAGAAAGTAACATTAAAAAGTATTTACAATGCAAAAATTACTATTTAAAGTTGAAGATAAGTTCAAAGCTTAGTCTTCTTTGTCATATGTTTTGCAATGTTTAAAAATGGAACTGGGAACTAAGCCTTTTCCATGTGCCACTTTTGTGATAAAATGTTTCAAAGTCTTGAACACATTCCGTGACTTACATCGGCTATTGTGTATGGTTTAGCTGAAACGATTTTAAAGGAGTATTAGTTCCATACATTTTGTAATTCAAGAAAGATATACCAGTCATTCAAATATTTAAAGTGTGATACTTTGCAACTGGATTCACGATAAAACAACAACAAAAAATGCCCGGGGAACATAATTTTTTAGATGTCTCGGAGATGATATCAATTGTTTCGAAAAGAATGAGAATAATATGTGCTCTTGTTTTATTTTCATTGCCTGGAGATATGTAAAATACTGGCACAATGCATGATTGATCTTTGGACTCGGTAAAATCTTCCATTCTTCTTGAACAAGACAATACATTCATTACAAAAAGTCTGAATAAAACCGGTTCTCCAAAAGCACTATTGATATATTCTCATTTTATAACATTGTTTTTATTCAATTTGTTTCCTAAGCAGAATCTTTGTGTTTCAATGCACGAATCTATGGCAAAATAATGTCAATGAGTTTTTTTTCTTATTCTCGAAATGAAATTGTTTCCTCGTATGTTCAACTGGAAGAAACATATTATAAATGTGCAAACAATGGCTTTATATTATGCAATTTGCTAGGAAATTGCTGTTGTCAACTGTCAGTATTTTCCCTTTGCATCGTTTCCATTGGACCCTCTAGATATCCATCATTGTCAGTCAAATCTAGAGCTGTTTTCTTTTGGGAGACATATTATTGACGTTTACGTCTATCATAATCGCTTATAACTCAATACAAAGTGTACCTAAAGATATCTGCCAAGGGAGCGACAACCCTCGTGGGGAAAGCTTTCTTTTTAGTGCATCTTCCTTGTAGCCATTGATAGAATAACTCCAGCTGTGAGGAAAACTTTTTTTAAATTGGTATTTGCAACTCTAGAATCACCCAAATAAACCTGACATGGTACTCTTTCCTCATCTCTCAGGGTTCAGACTCGAACTCTCTTGGGTGTGGCAAAACTGATGATACGACTAAGACTGATATTTGTTAAATCGTTTTTCAGAATTTTTTTAAACGCAATCCCGTAAAAATTGAATATAGAAATTCTTATCGACTTGAATCGATAAATGTACAGCATTAAAAGCCTACTTAAACGACAAATAACAGTCTGCTGTTATCCTTTCATTCAAAAAAGATAATCAATGAAGACAAACTTCATTCCTCGTAAGCTATCGATCAGATAAGCTGTTGCTCGCATAAAAGAAAGTAGTTTGGAGCAACTAAGAAATACGTGTACATATAAGACAAAAGCTGTGTCCCTTTTTGCATCGTTAAAATTAGAATACAATGTCATCGTTCTTCAATCAAGCATCATTTTATGTCATCAATATTGTTCACAACTCATGTAAACATGAGATAATACAACTATTCCTATATCTAATGTCCTATGTGTATTAATATGTATATTCTTTTATGTAACACCTATCGAGGAATATACGGATACTATATCTTTGTCTGAGAATAAAGTGCTGAGAAAATTTTGTCATTAGCAGGCTGCACAGATATCACATTCATCTCAAGACGAATACACATACTCTGATACTATGTAGAAGAGCTGATTCCACACATAAACGATCGGATTATCATTGGCAGATTCGAAGAAAAAAAATACTAGTTGGAATTTATCATCATTAAGATAGAATGTCTTACAGAGACAATTTGAAAGAGCGTTGTATATAAACATCTGATTTAGTGGTATTGCCGGCATTAACAAAGCTGATGACAGTTTGAAAAAATATGAGAATCTTCGTCAAAAATGACTGGTTAGACCCCGGAAAATTAGTACAGGAAAATGCTCTGTAAGGTCGGTTTTCAAATGATCAAAGCTTTTATGAACTTTTCTTTAATGCGTGACTGACATTTGTGGCATTCTGCTATAGTTAGGAGAGCTTAGTAAATGTAATAGCTCCTGTAACCAGTTTAAACTTCATTTTTCTACCTAGTCGTCCCTTTGAAAATATGGGTTAGACTTTCTTCAGGGGGAAGTCGGAATTTCCAAAGAGGAGCTTCGAAGCAGCCTAATATTCTCCTCGGAGAATTTTGGCAAAACATGTAAATCCTTATTTGTTTCATGTGAGTTTGTGCTCTATCAAGTTAAGACTAGCAAATATCAATAAGCTCCAATGCAAATTCTAATTCAATAAAATGATTTAAATTTCAATTTAAATTGGTTTTGAAGAGGAAAAGCAAATTTAGAAGTTCAGCGTGTCCTTAAGGAAACATTTATGTCAAAATTTCCCGTTTTTCTTTTAATAAATAAATAGATTTTGAAACTTAGTTATCCCATGATGGGCTTTAGGGTGCTTAAAACGAGCAAATCTATCGGTATTTTTAATACCCAAAAGCTATGCACAGGAGAGCATTGTTTTTGTCTCTTTCAAACACGTGATGTGGATTAACAATTGAATTAAATGGAGTCTTTGTTTGAATTGAACACAGAGTAAGGAAAACAGAGACATGTTTACATTATGCCCCAAAACTTGTTGAAAAAAAAGATCTCATGAGTCAGCCACATAGAAGTTTGTATGTTTATTGTATTTTTTAACAAAAATGAATGTTTTGGGCCATATTTTCTGCTTTTTCAGCAGACAGCAAAGAAATGCATATATCATGGCAAGGGAACATAATTCATACAACGGGAGATCTGTTATTGGGTAATGGGCTTTATTTTATAATTGTTCAACGATAAAATGTATGGAAAATGACAATTATTCTCTTTACATCCTGCGACCACAACAGTGTAATTCACTCCAACGAACAAGACTCCTATCATAATCTTCTTACATGTTTTAGTTGCGTTGGTAGCAGCATTTGAAATCCATTATATCTGGTGGAAGCTCTTTTTTTCGCAATTCCGAATACGCAGCTATGTTTTCCTTGAATGTATTAAAGTGGGGGCCCCAACATCCTGATTGGTTTCGCCCCGTTATTGTCGCTTTTGGTATACCAGGTATACATTGGTGCAGTACAAAAGGCACAGCTTGTCATTGCGACACAAATACATGTGGAAATGAACTGTGTCAAGTGGAAGCTATAGATCAATATCCAGAAAGTGTTCATTCTGCCACTAGACTTTCAATAATGCCTCATGAAACAATTTCCACGACCGTAGATAAGGAGTTCGGAGGATTCAAGTAGCTTCTTTGAGCTGCCTGCAAAGCAGGTAAATTACAAAATACCCATGTTCTGAGAAACAAAAGAGCATGCTCGAAAGGAAATCATATAATTTCCATTACTTTATATATATATATATATATATATATATATATATATATATATATATATATATATATATGTATGTATATGTATATGTGTGTATATATATATATATATATATATATATATATATATATATATATATATATATATATATATATATATATATGTATGTATGTATATATATATATATATATTATTATATATTTTTTGCTTTTTTGGAAATTGTGCATGCAATAATAATGAGGAAGTGTCTTAAGTATATCGAAAGGACTATCCATATGATATTGCTCACTACTATGTTAGTTACTAAATGGTATTTGGTTCAGTCTTGACTATATGCAGAGAGTTTTAAATTAGAAGCAGACACATATTTTTCATGGTTGTACACGTTTCTTATTGGTGGCACAGCTTGCATTGTCTTTATGAAGGAGGAGACCTTGGAGGATTTTATATTTTTATTGGTCGGAAAGATATTGAGCTGAGGAACGAACGCAAGAAAATTCTCTCAACATTTTTAGATTAGGATTTTAAAATCAACACTGGACTGTTTGTCTATGAAAACTTGACGAACGAAATTCGTTCCTATTCTGTTTCGTACGTGTCTTTCAGAACGCACAGTATTCCATCTTACATATTTTATAGAACTATACTATCAGAATATTTACGTGCAGCACCTAGAATTATCGACTTCATACTTAGAATCCTTCTTTGTTTTATAAGAATGGTCAAGCAGGATAGTGAACTTTGTAAGATTTTTAGGCAAATAAATAAACCTGCAACCAGACATACAAATCTTTTCAAACTTATCGGATAACCCATGACGGGATAACCACAAAAAATTAAAGACCAAGTAAACAACAGTATAGAAAAATTAGATATGTGTATGTAATTTTTCTTTTAAATTGACAATTTAACTCTCGAGGAAAACTACGTAAAGAGGATTAAAAAAAAAAACTAAAAATGTGGATTGGTCCTGACATAGGTAAGGTGAGAAATTGAATACGTAACACTAAATGACTAATACTGTGAGTATATTGGTGGGAGAGTCATATGGTTTTACTAAGTATTTGAGTGCTATTTCGTTTTGTCTTAACTATATATTAAAGCATATTTGTTTAGAAGAAATTGAAAATAATGCTTGATATTAGATGTAGGTTGAGAGGTGCATGATTTGGATGATTCGGTCACAGGTTAGTGATCTATTTTGTGAAATCTTTCCGTTGAATATATAAGTAGAACATCGATTATTCTCTCCTAATTGGTTAGTATTCTTTGATTTGATACCATGAATAAGTTTGCAAATAGTCAAAGATTGAATTCGACATAATTGCTTTAATGTTTGCATGGATAAACATTCAACAGACGTGACATAAGCAACAAGTCATCCTTCATCATACTTACAGATCCTTCGTCGTAAAATAGTTTTTTTTTTAATGATCTACATAAGTAAGTCCTTTGTTTCAGAAAGTAAATGGTATATATCATGAGAAAGTGTCCACACACAATTTATCACGTTAGTATACAATGTAAAATAACGAAGTACGTAACACAGTCTTAAAAATAATAAAACTGAGCTACACAGTGAACTCTTGAATTAAAGGGTCATGACGCTTAATCAACACTACAGGGTAAGCGACAAGAAGAATATTTTACACTAAATCTAATTTGGAACCATCATCTGCATGCACATACATATGATATAAGGAGAGAATGAAAATCATTGGTGTAAGTGTTTTATCACTTTTCAAAAAGTGCCATCACTGTTATTCATACCGCAAACACAATGGAAAAATATCTGAATCAATACATCATTGCATCTCGTTTCGATGCAATTCTTGTTTGTAAAGTGAGAGAGGAAGTGTAAGAAACATAACCTCCACAAGAGGAGAGAAAACTAAGGTGCCTGGTTAAATACTTATTAGTCACGTCCAGTTGGTTACAAGCAGAACCCTCACGTAAGAGCAAAAATGCTTTGACGGCTGGTCAGTGAAAGTGTTGGACAAATATTTAAATTTATTTTGGTCCTTTTTCTTGCGTCCAGCTCCTGACCCAAGGGGTGTAGGAGGAGATTGGAGGAGAGGGCTATAATGCACGTCTATCTCTTGCTACAAATATCTTTTTAAATCACCTTAGAAAAATATTTTATATTCATCAGCTGCCCACTCTCATGTTTTGTCTTTTTGTATATAAGTTCATATCTCTCTCGTGAGAAAATCCATACATCAATTCTCAAGTGCCCAACACTTGAAAATGCCAAAACATCTCAAATCTCAAGGGGACTTCCTGACGCCAACAAAGTTAATGATAATATCTCTTTTTCCACTGGTGTCTTGTCTCTGAACTGAGAGACTCACTATATCAGTATGGGAACCTCAAGTTTTGCTGAACAAAGTAGAATCAAACTAAACAAAAAAAGTTATTGAATTTTAATGATGTTGCTACCATTCATGTCTATGTCAAATTCTGTGAAAAACAGAAAACACTTTCAAACGTTTACATAAATTGCACTAATAGATATTTGAAAATGATTTGTCAATAACAAAAATATCTAAAAATTCATATACATCTAAGGTGTTTAAAGCTTTTTTAATATCTCTATATCTATTATTCTATGGTAATAAATTACGTTGTAATATATTGAAATGATTCACCGTTACCATTAGGTTATGTATCACATGACCAGGACAATGTAAAAAAAAAAAAATGTTTCAATAAAATTGATTTGCTGCAGGAATTGAACCAGCGATTGTAAGGGTAGCCAGATAAACATTATATTACTCCGATCATTGAGTAAAAAAGCCACTGGTGATGCAAAAACTGTTTTAGTAAAGAAAAAAAGTGCTGTTAGAGTGAGTACCGTTTCTACAAGATTTGATTGTATTTTCCTGTTTTTATTCATTTTTATTTTTTATCAGAAATAAAAGTAATCAGTTAATTCTAATCATCAGTACACTCGTCCTGTTTAACAAAAGAACAATGGAATCAGTTGATATATCCTATTAAAAATTTTCCAACATTTGGCATTTTATTCTTGCATGGCCTTTGACGATAACATGAAAGAGAAGATGCCTTCCTAGTCAGTTATACTTCCTAAAGAGTATCCGCCTGGCGTCTTTTTTGAAAGGTGTCACGCAGAAGAAAGAAAAAAAGCTTTTTTCCAATGCTGCAGACTATATCGATTTCATATTCACCACTTTCAGGTTTCGATGTTAAAGAAAAGTTTTGGAACATTTTTTTCAAACGTCAGTCAAGTTAGCCTAAAATTTAAACTAGAAACCTAAATATATGAAATAAAATATAATGTTCTTGTAGAATATTCCTTTTGCAATCTACACTGATGTTCGAATTAGAAGTTGGAGTATAAAAAAAGTGACTTAGATTCAGTAATATACCATAGTTACGTTTTCCGTTAGAAGTGCATTATACCATACCTCCCATTACTGTTCGTTGATTAAAAGTAAGGCATTCATATCATTTACTCTTTTTTTAATTGATCAGTAAAGAGCATGATCTCAGAGAATACAAAACACACAGGTCGTCAAAATAAGTTTTATCCATCAGACTGCGTACAACGACTGCCTTTACAACGAGAATTTACAGTACTTTGTCTTTCTGATATGAATCATTATACTGTATGTTTTCTCAAATCAAATATGGTAAAACAAATATCCGAGTTATTACTAGGAAGAATGATAGAGATCCCAGAAATCTCTGAATCTGTTTAAGTTTATAATAAGGAAATTTAATCATGGAACAGATCCCAGTGCACTTTTAGGCCCAGCTGTATTCCTGTTCGATGTTATACATGATCAGTGCAACGACGGCGGCCACCAAAACTTGGAGACATTTAATTCTCTTCCCCTTGGAGACGATATGCATGGTAAATATACAACATGGAAACCCACAGACATTTTTATGTCGGTTAGGACAAAACCTCTCACCTAAATCGTGCATATGGCGACAGTATCAATGTCTTCACTTTAAACCTTACTCCTTTAGCGCAAAACGCTACTACAGGTTCGTCCCACTACCTAAAGGTAGAGCCTTCTTACAAAAAACATTTCCTTATCTGATATGACGTAAAATAAAGAAGCAATCACAATCAATTTAACACAGTAACTTGGTAGCTAAAACATAACGTCAAGGTATACTGTACACAAGCTGAATTTAATGATAAATGATGTGCTTCAAAAAATGTATGTATGTATGTATGTATGTATGTATGTATGTATGTATGTATGTAGATTGGTAGGAAATTATGTGCATGCGTGATTTATTTACAGACCATATAACAACTTTACACTTTGGTTCAGCTATCGGTTACATGAACATTGTAACAGACATACAAAAAAAAACAAAAAAAAAAAACAAAGAATCAAACGCCCTTGGTAGATATTGCTTTCGATGGGATTATTTCTGAATCATCAAAACACGGAAGATAAAAACGCCAGAAACATAGTAGTTGCAACATTTTGTGCCAACTGAATAAAAGGTGTGTGCGTGTTTGTGTGTACGTGTATGTGTGTGTGTAAGTGAGAGAGAGAGAGGTGTGTGTGTGGTACATTCTACGATCATGAGTCATGGATCGTGGCGGACAGACGGAGGAAAGTGGAGAGGAAGGCATGTATATTTCGTGTCATCTTCCTTCCATGGGTCTGCTCTGAGAGGGTTAGGAATGCCGCGAACTAGCCCAGTTTTTCCTCACTTGCTTGGACGCAAAACAACTATTTTATTGAAAATACTTTTAAAAATTACTCTGGGAAAAAGCTACGCTTTAGTTGGCTAGACGAGGTCATGTGATATAGTTTTTTTGTTTTGTGTTTTTTTTAAACCCTGATAGGAGCATCTTTTTCGCGCAATGAAATCTATGCCATATCCAAACCTTGGGATACAAGATTCAGAACAAAATTTCCGGTGTGGACAAATGATGATAACAGCCGCAAACCCCTTCAAAATTCAGCCGAGGTCAAGTGCCTGCAGTTCAGCTAAGAATAAAGCGTTGGGATCTGCTTATTTCTACCCATCGATAATTAAACTTATCTAAAACAATTGATAAATTTTACTTGATGAATTTGATGCATCTCCCCCGTCCCCGGCCATTACTTTTATGAAATACTTTAGAGTGCATAACTATACTATACCGAACATTTAACTACATTGATATTTTTTGAATGCTAATTTTCCTTTCATTTTATTTTCAGGTAAGTTTTTCTTCCTGATATTGGATTTTCATTCTCGTCCAAAGATGCCCTTGGGTAAGTCTGAGACGCCACATTATCCCAACTGAAAGATTTTCATACCTGACAACCAGACAATTTTCATCTTTTTGCTTTTGATACTGATATACTTCATCCGTTTAACACGGTCATGGTTGATTTCAGAACCCACAATATTGATGATTATATGTTTTTTAATGGTCCTATTTTACGTATCTATGTGTTGTAACCTCATTTACATGTAACTGAGTTCATGCGTGTGTGCTGCATTATTCACCACTGTAAATCACATTTAGCGTCTAGTTTTTTTCATTTTTATTATCATTATAATTATTATTATTTTTGTTGTTGTTGTTATTATTATTATTATTATTATTATTATTATTGTTGTTATTATTATTATTATTATTATTATTATTATTATTATTTAATTATTATTGGTTGTGTTGGTGGAGGCGAAACAACTCAAGGTAATGACTATAAGTCATAGACACAATACATCGTACTGAGTTTTAGGGAAAATTTAAAGTCTTCTCACGAACAAATAATGGTGTTCCGCTAAATGATAGAGTCATGGCTGATCGACAGTTTCATAATTGACTCATCCAAGTTGTCGCAGCAAAATGGCCAGAGAAAGCATTGTGAATCTGGTCAGGTGGAGTCCAGGAAGTGTGTTTGTTCTTTAAAAATAGTATTTGGAAATAAGGATTTCAAAACAATTTTAATGAAGGCGGAATCTGATTGAGAGAGCATAAAACAAAATAATCCAGGATAATTTCCTTGTTTCTACGTTGTTTCTCGAGTGTTGAAAGGCGTCGGAAGTGTCACACGGATGCTTTCTGATTTTTGAAGACGGTATTATTGATTATATTTTGTCAAAATGCGGGAAATATACGGAGCCGAGAGCGCAGTGATGGAAGGACGAGATTCTCGCTAGACACGTGACGTTTTACTCCTGGCAAAATCTAGAATCCTTCGAGGGGAATTGCCATAACAAAGAAAAACATACACATTCCAAAGCTTCAGAGGCAATGCACGGAAATATTTTGCGCTAATGATTTTATTAATTTTCCCTTTGGTTCTGTTTCTCTGTGTTCTTTTGTGCCTTATTTGATAAATTTTTGATATTAAATTTTTCTGCTAGAATTTAGAGTCACGCAATATATTTTTTGCTGTTTGTAGCACGTGCGATATTCCATTCATTCCCTATTTCTAAAGCTAAAATTTTCTTGGCTTTCATTCTCCTCAATCACTTTCGTTCATCTATTTTTCGTCTCTAGAAATGAATATGTTTCATGGCCATATGTTTTGCGATTCGATTTGCGTCACTGTTTAATACTGGAACTCAATATTTCTTTGTTGTTGTTTTTTTGTTTCTTTTTCATTCAGGATATTGATTTGTACTACGTCGAATCATGGCTATCTGAAGTAAAACACTCTATTCAAGAAACAGCATTAATTTAAACGGAATATATAACAACATTTATGAGGAAGAATATGTTTTGATCACAAGTAATTTAACGCTCCAGTTACTGAGTGAGTGACCAACTATGAGTACATCTCATTAAGACGCATTTTCTGATTTCTGACGATTCCAAATCCACTTTATAATATTTCCACTTTTCTTGTCAAAGTACAGTTATAAAAGAAAAAAAACTGTTATAGTATGAACTTCAGAATCTATTGGAGTAACAGGAATTATTTTCTCCTGCTTCCACAGAATTTTCCCCTTCGTTGTTAATAATGCCGGTCGAGCGTCTGGGATTATTTTTAACATTCTTATGTCTTAAAACTGTTGTTCGACCATTGATAGTTTGCTCTCCAAATATAAAAAGTAATTTACTCCCTTGCTTCGATTTCATGTTGTCTAGGACAAGCATTTTGTTCCCAATGGCAATTAAGCCCGGCAAATGGACTATAGTCTACTTACTTGAAACATTCGATATATGAAAGATATCAAACGAAGAGAGTGATCTGTGTCAAAGAATCGAGTGTAAAGTCCTATTTTATTTCTTTAAATATAGATACTTATTCGCGAATGGCAACAAATTGGCCAGGAAACATGGTCGTTTTATTGCTATTCATTATCGTACAGATATTTATGTTAAAATCTAGGTCATATAGTTATGCACGAAGTTGAATTTTGGCACATCTCGAATCAGTTCTACCCAATCAGGATTGAAAGAAGTAGAATTGTACTGAGCAGAAGGATCGGTCTCCTAATCGCTGCTGTACAGCAATTCATTAATTGCGTACAAGTACGAAAAGACAGATAATTACCAATACACGAGGTAGAAATATCCTAATCGTAACAAATTAAATGAAGATACAGGTTGGTTTTGGTTCACTGCTGGGTTTCTGTATTACTTTGTAAGGAACATACTCATTGTGAACTGTTAGTTGTTTTGTCATGCTAGATATCACGCTGGAGTGATGGATAGGATATGCAAAAAAGAAAAAAAAACTTGTTCTGTTCCACTTATCATTTTACGTGAATGCATCAAGCAAAACGCAAAAACAAATTGACTTATGCAATGCTGTATGTTGATCGGTAACCGTTTGGCAAACACACTGAACAATTGTCTACTCATACGTGTCTGTTAAAGAGCGGACCGTTTTAATTGTTGTGGTCAGAAGGCGACAAGAGGTTTTAATATTTATTTTTGTTTGAAGTAGTTTGCCGCGTAAACAGAAAAAAAAATTGGCAACGCTATCAGTTCAGGCACGTCTGAGCGTCGAATGATGTCGCAAAAGCAGTCAAATGAGTGAGATAGGAGGGAGAAAAAGGAAAACATGAAAGAAAAAAAAACATAATAAAAATGGACAATATTGTGCCGATTGGTCTGCCAAAGTCTTGTCTCGAAATCAAAATTTTCTTTTTTGTTTTTTGTTTTATCTTATCTGCTGCCTTTGCTTCTTACTGACTGTCTGGACAATTGTTTCCTCCATACAGCGGCTTTATTTATTTATTTTCCTCAATTATCTTTCTTTCCCATAGCGGTCTAAAGTATCGGCTATTTGCAGACCAGCCAATCAGAGAGAAACAAGTTTGCGCAATGAAACTGTTTTATTTGGTTTTAAATACCGTTCACCCGAGCCCACACTCCGAACTTATTAGCACATTTGCAAGCACGCACATAAAATGCAAATAAACAATAGCTTACTTACATAGAAGCAGCGGCTTCACGATGTTGTTTTATTAAATAACAATCTTCACAAACGTCAAGTCGGTGTAACCAAAATTTATTTTTTCATTTACTTATTTATTTATTCACTATTCATTTCTTAGTGCTTTTTTGTAGTTGGAGCTAAAGCCGGTAACTGGGAACAGGCCAAATAGTGTAAATCTTTTTCAAAGGAACTGGTCTTTGCTATTATTTTCGATGATAGTATAATAGGTATTTATAAAGCAAGTAGAGTCTGGTACAAGGCAGGAACAGGGCAAAATTTCAAGTCAGTAAGAGCCAAAATCATATTTAGTGTAGTGAGTGGTCTACTGTGTCCTGCCAAATTTCTAAGTTGTTTATGATGATCTATAGTGAGTTTACCATTCAAAATTCTCAGGTTTGCTGACAAAAAATGCAATTTCTTTTAAATATTTATTTATTTCACAGCACATAGCTAGATATTGGAAATGAGAGTTGTGGAGATTGTTGGATGCGTATGTGTCAGTGTTCATGTGTACTGGGGGGGGGATTCAAGTGCGCTCGAACACGTGTGCTTATGTCTTGGTCTCTCCCTCCCATAAAACAAGAGGAAAGATCAACGGATATTTCACCTCTGGAGATTTTGAATCAATGACGAGATTCCTCATGGTCAAAATGGAAGCGCAAATTGCAGTAGTTCTTTAGGATTATATATTTATCTCAAATGTCGTGATACCTTAGCTTAACAAGCCAAGTAAAAATGACACAGAGAAAAAAATTATTCAATTAAAATTAATTGCATGCGTCAGAACTTGGTTGCATGCAACTTATATCACTTTTAAAATCACAATCGAATCGGGCAATATCTGATTTCCATTTATCTATTATATATACAAGTATACATATATATATATATATATATATATATATATATATATATATATATATATATATATATATATATATATATAAGTAAAAATAGCAGTTAGTTGGCGAATGTGGAAAACTATTTCTTTTATAATAAACATATCCTCGTACGTATATGTACAAGATCTCATCCATCTATGTAATTATTGTTTATCTTTCCCCTTTATAAATAACACATCCATTTTAGGAGCATGAAAAACTGTATATTGCCATATCTCAACTCAAATACTATTATCATTTATCAAGTGACACGTTTCTCCAATGCAAGTTAACAATCTAAGTTTTAATAAATCCCAGACCCTTGCTCAGTCCGTGTTGAAAACTGCATACAAATAAAATAAAAGACAGAATTATTGAAAAAAAAAAACAGAAGTAAATACATTAATTTAAAATACATTGTTATTGCTTTGAATAAATGAAAATGTTAACACATTTCCATTTATTGGTCCTTTTAAACATCGAGTGGAGGAGATGAGTAGAACTTCACGATAGATGAGGTTGTTTATGGTATCGATTTCGAATCGAAAGAACTTGTTGATAGATAAAACATTTTTGCTATAGGTTATATAAATTACTTTATTTTTCAAACAGAAATTGTAAATTTACGCTGCTCATTTATAGGATAACACTTTCATTTTTACAGCAATTGACAACCATCCGTTACGACGGGGTTTTTGCAACTAGTATCATATGAAACCACAATTATTTTACTCTCCACGGAAGATTTTATTCTTTGTAACCAGACAAAAAGAATCCGTGGACATGGGAGTTGCCCAATGGTTTCTTCCTTTTCTCATATTGTCCCTGGTTGAATTTTTCTTAATTGGAAATCGAAACCAACAGACAAATAATGAATTTACTCTCAGTGTTTACGCAGCCTGTTTCTGATAAGCGATTTATCTTCACCTCCAATCCAAACCTTTCTGTCAGCATTTTTTTTATCTTTCACGAATGATTGGTTCCAGCCGATTCAGCCGTTTTTAATCATAAACCGATGTCACAGTCCTCATTTAACACTTTTCTTTACACAAAGATCAATTTATTCTGTGATTTGGAGCGTTCCCTTGCAAATTGGGATCAGTTCTCTTTAATTTCATGTCAATATTTTGAGACACATGATTCGAAAAAAGGAAATAATACCGGCAATGTTTGAGATTCCTAGACCGTGTCTTCAATAACAGGATAGTTTTGTTATTATTGAAAGCTTCCACAGTTTAGTGGACAGTAGAAACATTTAGGATTTTACATTGAAATACTTTTCTGGCTATTGTTTTTAAATTCTATGGTTGTGCTGTGAGGCGTAATGGTTATTGTCAGAACAAATGGAATGGACGAACTGGGTTCAAACTTTGGTTTAGGCTGTGTGTTTACAACGCATTGCGGTAACTGTTGGGTAACAGCATAAATTCTCTAATACCGGCGCCTTTTCCTACTATTTAGAGGTTTTCTCAAAATATCGAAATGCTCAGCTACAGTTGGTGCAATGGTAACACAGTACAACGGATGACTTACGGTGACTGTTTAACCACTCGTGAGAACATCTCCTCATGAAAGTATTTTATGACCCCCTATTGCTAAAGTACACTAACGTCAGGCAACTGTTTCTCGGAGTACTTTGATTGGCTAAATTGTTTTCGGAAAGAGAGTATATCCATTGTTGAATATGAAAAGGATACCATTTCCATCTTGAATAGATGAAAATCTGCATAGCTTATTCTTTAACTATCGTGTGTTCTCTTGTCTGTGCTATGAATATTCACATACTACCATCTATACCCCGAAATATACGTCAGTATGAATACTTTTCGGGAGAAAAGAATAACTTTCATATACTTGAGCGGGTTTTTATTTGTTTTTGTTTTTTTTTTCATATTGAGGGTGGTGTACACAAAAATATACAGTTACTTGTGCTTGTAAGACGAACTACGCGTAACTATACCTTGTCAAGGATTATTGTGAAGGATACATTATTTTCAATGTCAATGCATGGTGTGTGCATTAGTTACTGGAAAATTGTCTGCTTGTATGCAAATCAACTACTTGTGTCCCTGACGAATCATTTCGTTGATAGGAGACAAAGCAAACCAAAAGTTAACGCAGACTTATCCCAAGGGCTTTAGTACAAAGTGAAAATAAATACGCACAATTTGAATTCAAAATCAATTAGCCGATTCTGTTGTTTGGTATCTCCTCAGAATGTACATAAAAAATCATGAAATTTCGATGTAATTCAATTTGAAAGAAACTTTCAACGTTCATTCACTTCATCACCATAACTGTGCTGAATATGTAATTTCATGTAATGCTAAGTCAAGTGTCTAAGATGAGCATTGAATAAGAACTACCTTTATATTTCGAGCTCAATCAAGGTGAAAAGATAAGAACCTTGGAATTTAGGCCTGTATGTGTTAGCTCCTACACCATGCTGTCAAAAATATTCAATACCTGGTATGTTATTCCATATGAAATGCAATGTAATTTCGGAGGTACTTTTTCAGCCTATCAACAAAAATATGGATATTTGATCAATCGTCATGTAAATCAAGGTTATAGTTAAATTCTAATAAGTCTGTTCTTTTTAAATTATTTGATGAGTTCATTAACAAAAACTCTATATAAAGATTCAAAGAGATTCTAATAAAATGTTGTAAACAAGCACTAGATCAAATGATGTTTCCATTGTTTTAAACATTGATATTCGTATATATGCGTTATATAAAAATGAATGGATGTTTAAGTGAGGAAATAGTTTGAACATTTTCTAGTAAAAGAAAAAATTGGTACGATTCTCTTTTTTAAGATTGTTCCAAAACAGGATATCATCAAACTTTTCATCAACAGACTCACTTGACAAGATATGTCGAAACGCTACCCACGGATCAGTATGTATGTTAATTCGTGTGCATTTTACCAGTAGTATCCTCGGAAGCTCTAATACAGAAAAACAGGTAAGATCACACTGGAAATATCTTTGGAAGAAACGGAAGAAAACTATGAATGCTTTGGTGGAACCATGCATATTTCACATATCTCCAGATGATTGATTGCATATGGAATTAGACGTGATAATTCCAGTAAAAGATAGGCAATTCCATATTACAGATATGAAACAGCACTAACAATCTTCGCAGTAATATAATATTGTATAATAACCATGAACAAACACATACCTTCCCAGATTTTGATCCATCGCCACATAGTTTAGCTTGAAGATTTTGCTTTCAAAAAATTGGGGACAGCCAAATAAATAAATTCTGCACGGGTTCGAACTCCGTTTCCACGCTCATAATCAACCAGTAATTAGAGATAATTATGGGATGCAATGAAAGCACCCCTACCAAAAATTACGTACCCTCAATTCAACATTTATTTCCACAAATGCAGCTTATATTCCCATTACATGGTATATGATTCTGGCCTTTGCACAAAATACAACTCCAGGAAAATACAACCAGGGAGGGAATCACTGAGAAAGCATTGACCAACTATCAATGAACAAGGTAACTACAACGCACCTTGTGTTTATCAATATACATCGGGGGAAATCTACTTTTGCAGGGGGTCATATTAATGGACCCAGTGAAGAATGAACTCAGTAACAAAGTGTTTATGGATAGCTTAATATTCTTCCCCATGTATGCAATCTCTGACGGAAAATCACATCCGTTGAATGGTAAAGCTAATTTCATGAGCGTTTTTTGTGGTCCATAAAACTTCACACTATGATCGATGCTTCATCATATGCAAAAATTATGGTTGATTTTTGGTCTAATCCAAGAAAGATATCCAGTCCTATTCAAGGCGTACTTGGAGAAAAAAACTACACCTCGGATAACACATTGTGAACTTTGTTATTTGGCTAAAACTCTATCACATATCCTTGTTGTAAAGTATTTTTCTCATTATAAATAACTATACAGTCCAAATTCATTGAACAAATCAGAGAAAACACCCAAAGCAATGACTCAGGAGATGCTTAATATAGAAACGGTTCAAATTAAGTACAGCGTACTCAAAAACCTCACTAATCCTAAGTACAACACGAGACAATCAAAATGGTAAACATTTACTAAGCTAGGCTCAGTGAGACACTGGGTTAAACATACACGGCTTTTGTGAGGATTGAACTCATTTCAGTTATGGTGATCGATTGTAAGATCAACAGGGTACCCATCATTCCTGGCTGGAGTTTTATCCATAGATATCAAAATTACTATATAAAAGTGTTTGTAAATACCCTATTATATCCTTTTTACAAAGATTTTACTATGTCATTGACTTTCCAATAACATAGTCACCAATAAAATATCAAATTAAATTTGTCACACCATAATTGATTCCGTAACTGCACTGTATCATCAACTTTTGCCTGAATGGAAGGCATTCAGAACAGATCGTAGCTCGAATAAAACTCAATTGCCCATTCTCTTCACTGGCCCTGAATAACAGATGATCATTTAGTAAAAAAGCATACATTGAAGCGGTAGAATTCAAGTTATACTGTGGCCTGTGCCCCCCAATATTGACTGGAAATATATCTTATTCTCAAAAATTATAGTCACAACGGGTACATCTTGTGAGCCAGGAGAAGTCAGTTGAAAGACACTAGAGAAATTAGAGCTTTCTCATCCGGAACATACTAGCCTCTCCAGCCGTGTTTATATATTATAGATATTGCATTCTGTAAAGGTAGATTCTGTTTCATCGTTGTAAAGCTGAAACCAAAGGCCAGGGGATCAGCATGAGATTATGCGACTAAAACACTGAACTGATTGATGGATGGGGAAAATTATTCACCTGACGAATCCTTGCAGAATTTTCACTCTTCTCAAATAAATAACTGAATTCAACCGAGACCCACTTGAACGTACAATATCGCCAATAAATCGATACATCCTTCTGATTTTTATATAGATTTTATTTGTAGAAGTAACGTAACAGGATTTTATAAATTCAGTGGAATATTACCAAAACAGAATGGATATTACTTACAACAGTATTGAGACCCTTTTGCCGGAAAATGATTACACCCCGATGAAAAAGTTGTATTTAATTCAGTATAGTAAGTGCATTTTAGGCAGTTATTGACTAATTTTAGGTGGAGGATTCAAATGAATTCTGATAAAAATAGAGTACGGAATTCTGAAAATGGTTCCCATGCAGCCAACATTTTCAATGTACAGACGTCCAGTTCAGTAATTGCTACACATGAGAAATGATTGCCTTCTAATTTGAAAGAGCACTGCATTCATTTACACAGACAAAACAACGGCTACAAAAATAGCTGCAAGACTGAAGTCGATCAAAGACCATTTTTAACAAAATTGTGAACAATCACCACAAAGGAGGACATGTCGAAGATTCACTGAAGCAACCAGGTCGTCCATGCCAACTGACGCCAAGGTCTATTCATCTTATCAGGATATTAGTTTATCGACAATAGATGTAGTTCACTTCAAAGTATCTTTCCACTCTTCAGTGGCTCAATATAATACAATATCAGAGAATTTTGCTGCATAATTTTTTAAGCACCTGACTGCCGCTTGAATGAAATGTAGGATGAAAAAGTTCATTGAGTAAGATGGAAGGTAAAGCTAGCAAACAAAGAGAATAGAATAGATTAGTGATTTCAAAGATGTCCTGGCATATCATTAACTAATTTAGTGAGTTTCGTTTTTACTGGATGTCTCTCTGATGTGCTTATTTGTCGGACTGGAGAAATCTCAGACAATACTTCTAACGCAATGGACAAAAGATCAAAATGAAAAAAGGCTGGAAACAATTGGAAAGACACAAGAAACCAGACACGGAAAGTCAAAGTTCAGAAATTCTTAATCACATTTGCCCTTTCATTATCTTCAACCTATGTTCCCGGGATGGAGGAAATATTTCGATACTTAGATTACATGGGAAATGATAATTATGACTAAAACTGATTCAGAATCGATGTCCTGGCCCTTATGATAGATATAGTACATAACCAGGCAATATATATATATATATATATATATATATATATATATATATATATATATATATATATATATATATACATATACACACACACATACATATTCACATAGATGTATGTACATAGAGAGAGAAAGATAAATGGATGGACACAGATATAATGCGTGTCACTATCATATATCTATCAAAGAAGACGACGCATCAAATTAACAGGAAATATTTAAATGGTTAAACATTCATTAGAAATACCTAAATTAATATTTTAGTTGATAGACTTGAGCTTCTTTCTAAGTTGATAAACTACAGAAAGTTTAGCAGCATGTTTAACATTGATTTCAATTATCAGCTCTTCAAAATATATCCATTTTTTCGAAGCATGCTATCAAATGTGCCGTTTCCGTGAATAAAATACGATTTTTTAGGACACAACCATTGTCTGTTATATATAATTCTCTTTTTTTCTAGTGATATATGCGATCTTTGGAACATATGGCCGACTATTCATAATTGAAGATGCTAAGTTCAAAGATAGTTTCTTGTGACAAACAGTCACATCGTTCGAATTTTTCAATTTAAATGGGGCCATAACCTGTTTACCACAAAACGTACCTATGTATTGCTACTGCATATTCATCTACTGTACAATGTACCATTCCAATGATGTGTTAAATATAAATTCTCTGTCTTTAGAAAACAAATTATTTTTTGATGTATGTGTGTATGTGTGTGTGTGCGTGTGTGTGAAAAAGAATTACGCCTTTAAACCATATGTCATTTTGCACCATCATCCTAGGCATAAAAAACTGCGTACGTGTGTTTTCAAGGAAGAAATGGCGGGACAACACTAAAACTTGATATTAGAAAAGTGCCCTTTATACCTAATTCTTTGGTCTATCCAAACATGATATCAACTATTTTCCTTTGAACTTCATCTACCTGAAAAGCCGACCCTTCTACACCACATAAATCAATAAGACTTCCGGTTTTGCTCTTTTCGTATTCACCTGGTCTAATGCTCATCCATACGAATTTCTTGCAAGTACATCATCATTATAATCATCAGCATCAGTCTTTTTATCTTCCATATTTTGATATGGACTTTCTCCAGGATTCGTTAGATCACTTCATCATGGGTGTTGTAGAGCCAACACTTTCTGAACCTTTCTGGTTTGTCTCATATCTTGTATTCAGCCAGCATCGGGCATGCATGTAATGTCTGTGGATCCCTGTGGTGAGTGGTGATGTCCATTTATTGTCTGCCTTTCTTACGACGAAACCAACCTATTACCATTGTAGTTTTTTAATAGATTCAATGATGTCTAGTTCTCCAGTTCTTCCCTTGATATAGTGCGTTGTCTTGCAATCTTTCTATGTGAGGTTGAGATGATTGTTCAACCTGCACGTTGCATTGTTCTCAGTTTGTGATTCAGTATCTAGGTTACATTCCATTTTCCAGCTCTACAAGTGAGAGGGTGGATGTAATGGCTATATACTTACTTCCCTAGAACTAATGTAATTTCCCCATTCTTGAAAGTTGAGTTTAGCCTTCATCAACATGACATGAATACAGTCATTAATCTTAGATCTTCTTTAATAGATATTGATATAACTAGCAGCTATCTTCAAATGCAACTTGCCTTTCTGAATGCCACCGAGGGACAAACCCCTGTTCTTAATGGCAGAGCAATTTCCCTAATTGTCTGCCCTACTAATTCCATGGGGTTTTATAACCAAATAAAGTCATAAGTTGTTTTTTTCCAGTTCAAATATTATAATAGTAAGATTTCCTACTCTTCAGAAAAAATGTGTAAATTGATAAAGTGTATAGATTTCTACACATTTTTATCTCTCTCTTCCTCTCTCTTTATATATATATATATATATCAAAGAATGTTTGCTATCAGTGGGGAAGCAATGTTTTAACCCGATGTTGTACATTGATGTCTGGTACGAGTCAGAACTATGCAATATCTTCAGCTACAAGACAGGCCACCACACTCCTGAACATATACACAGATGAGCATATATAAATGAATCTCTCCTGAAATATTCTTCAAAGTTGTATTATTCCTGGTATGTTGATTATGATGTTTATTGATTTCAAATATCGTCCCTGCTAGATTATAACCAGGTTTCAACCGAATCATATGATCTGCAGAGACCCAAATGGGATGGTTGAAATTTATCAGTCTTTCAATATATTCCATTGACCTTACCAGCTGTACGGTTCGAAATAGTAGAAAAATCAACAGAAAAAAACCCTTGCACTGTCTTCTTTCATAAAGTTTTTTTTTTTTTTCAAATCGGAGGGGTCAAAAGGCAACAAATACTTAGTTTCTTTGAACTATTTCCCCATTCTTTGGTGGAGTCCAATCTCTCGTGACACTGTTTATTGTTCCATCTCCAACGTCAGAAGGACATGATTGATAGCTGGAGGGTCTCAATTTGCTTGCAATGCCGGATGAAGAGGCAAAACAATTGTTCTTTATTCGGTGAAATAAAGGGAACCTGGTATTAAGCACGACCCAGTCTACCTCTTCTCATTTCCCTTCGAGCTGGTTCAATTTCACTTTCGATGTAAACAATGGATTCATTGATATTGCCTTTTCTTATTGTCCGTGAAAGGGCTATAAATTCTCATCGCTTCCTGTTTTTTTCCCCTTTCTGTTTTTAGCATCTTATGAATTCGCAATTCTCACAACAGTCTATCATATTATTTTTGTCTTTAATGAAATTTTTCTCACAAGTCTTATCAGAGAGTAGCGTTATGGTGAAACAAAGGAGAGCAAATTTTCCTTTTATCTGCTAGTGACATCTCATTATTCCACTCTCTCTCAATATCCTGAACCATCATCGTACGTGACTATCAGTAGTTTCCACTTAGAATCATCTGCTAGCAGATTTTCTGAACTTATCATCCTCGAGTTTCAATGATGATTTGATTGGTAGAAATCTTCAAATGTCCCACCTAAGCCCAAACTTAGACTAGTCGAAAATTCTACAGTCAGAAAAAAAATAGCTACCAATGCGTGTCTTATAGAACTGGAATTACTACGATAATGGTTTGCAAAATAATCTTTATACTTACTCCATCATCAGAGCACCCTTGCGTCGGTTTGAAACAAGTCAGAAGTAGCACAAAGGCGGGGTTGGACTCGTCACAGCATTAGTGTCTGCAAGAATAGTACGCTAATAACTGTCACAACATCGTGGCACCTCGTGCTTAGACTGGAATAAGGTCTTGAAAATCAAGGTACCCGGTTAGTATGGAACCCATCACAGTAGTATCGAATTTCAGGGTAGTTTGCTAACTATTGATACACTTTCATCCTGCTCCTCGCACAGCATGGATCAAAGTTACAAATAAGAAAGCAACAAACTAGATTTGAATTCACTACAACGGTAATTGTCTACTAGACTAGCTTGTAAACTACTGACCTTTCGCCGACGTGCTTCTTCGAATACTAATCTTAGAACAGTCCTGCCCAATTGAACTCTCGTTAGTAGTGATAGTCTGCAAGATTAGTTCGCAAAGCAATAGTCAATGCCAAGCACCACTGATGTTTTGCTATTATTTCCGTGCGTATTTTTTTCTTCCTGTTAATGTAATTAACTTTTTGTCTGGTGCTTCTTATATATCGTATAGTTTTTGCTCTCTTTTACGTAGCTATTATCTATATTTCGTATCTTTGATTTTTATATATTTGTTATATTTTCGGGATGATTTCACTTTTGAAGTTTCCTCTTAAAACTATTTCAGAATGATGATTACAAGGCATTCATTTTTCCCTGATCTCAATAGACCTTAATGCGTCACAAGACTAAATCTGTAATCTTTGCGCTAGGGCAAAGTTTCTCTTAAAATTCGGCGTTTCATACTTATTTAGTGAAGCAAAAGTCTGAAGTGTACTGCACAATCATTGAATCGTTAAGAAAAAAAAATTCTGAACATTAATCCATACCAAAGCCGGTTACTTTTTCTCTTTTTGACTCTGTTATCTTCTTTGCACATGAGGTTTATCTTCCATTTCGGTCCCTCGTTTTTCTTATATTTCCTTTTTTTGAAAAGGATTTTTTAATTTCATTTTTCCCTCGTATGTATTTTTTCCGAGCGTCAGATATCCAACATATCTCTGTAACACACCTTTTGAATGGTCTCTCTGTCAGACACCATGTCAGACCCTAATATCTTGAATAACAATTTTCTCGGTCATATTGTTTTGGATGAATAAAAAGCTTGGTAGAAACGCTTGAATGGACCATCTCTTTCTCGTTCCCTTTTCGATTCATCTCCTGGAACTACAACAATTTCCACTAATGCTGCTGCTACAGCTTCTACAACTTCGTGTATAACCCCCTTGAAATCGGAAATCAGTTTTTATTAGGGAATTCAAGCATGCGCAGTTCCTTCTTTTTCTGTTCTTTCTCTCTGAGTGTAAGCCTCTCTTCCTCCTCCAACCCTTCTGCTTCTTATTTTTCTTTCCTCACTCTGTAAAAAAATACCAATTTTTAGAAATAGGTTGATTTGGAATCTAGGTCAAATCTTTAGATCCTTCGGGTGATCAATTTTTCCGCCCCCATTTCGATTTCTGAATGATGTCGACGTCTAAAAACTAATGGAGATGATTTTCCTCTCACAGAGGGAAGTCGACGGCCCCAATCACAAAAATCATATCCCGGGTTAGAAGCAGTTATATGACCATGAATTTCTTTTTCAAGTGGTAGTAATTGAGAAATCCACATAGACAGATATGGATATAAGGATGGTGGATGCATCAATAAATTTGATATATTCATTTCATCAATTTTATACGTTTGAGTACTTTTTTCATCAGCATCCCGACCTTTTATTGCGTCTGATGTTCTCTTCCAACATTTTAATATTGCCCTAGGTGCTACGTTCCCTTCTCCCATTACTTCTGCCACTTTCCCCTCATGTTCTCTTTCCTGTTTTCATCATTATTACTTTATTGATAGCATGTTTCTTTGCTGAATATCCTCATCCAATCTCGCCCTCAGCAGCTCCGACGAATAATACAATGCAAAATACGCAAAGTTCAGTGCAAGCCAAAGAGAAATAATTGCAAGACATCCTGCCAATTCCTAGCTACCGCTGCGGCACCCTGCAGAGCATTGTGATGCGGAGTCAAGTATTTTATCTTTTTGTCAGTTTCCCCTCCCACCGACCAAACTAAGTTGGAGGAGATTCATAAATCCGTCCTGCCATACCCTTGTTCTCTAAAAACTGCAAGCAATATCATAGATCAAGGAAGAATGATAAATATTGGCTTCCATGTGCTCCTGTTTCCATAAATCAATCGAATGTACGAACCATTTTAAGTTTGTTTTTTTTTTTCTTAATGAAGTGATTGACGATATTCATTTCCAACAGTCAAGTCAGGATCCTAAATGCTGATTTTCAAGGTAGGCCATTCTTTTTCAATTCGGATAAAAATCCACAACCTTTTTACCAATTTTTGATTCCTTCTATTCATATGAGCTAAGTAAACATCAATTAGCTTCTTCATCTTCCGATTGTATGAAACAGTAATTTTGGACTGTTTAACTGGTTGGATTATAGTTTGCCTTACTTACACCATCACTAGGTCAACTTTCAAAATCTTGTAAAGCTTAGTTTCAGGATATGACCTTCAAGATACCAGATTCTGAAAAATAGTTTCTTCACTATTTTAATATGTATTGAATGAGTGTAAGAGTAAAAATAACTTGATCAGTTCATAGCCATGGCAAGTGTTCTAGATATTGGGTGTTAAACTGGTTGTGTACTCAGTCCCCCATCTTTTACTCTCCTCATTGATGCAGCATGTCAGTGATAATAATATGATCAATATAACAAACGATTGCAAGTGTGATTAAGCTAGTGCTTTTTCTTTGAGACATAACTAAGATGATGAATTAAGATTTGAACCCTGACTGCTGAATGTAATGTGATTCGGGAAGCAATTTGTTCGACTCCTTGGTGGATAAACTCTGAGAATGAATCAAATAAGGACAGGTTTACTAATGCTTCAAGTATCGCATGACCATTTATGTGATCTGTTTCTGTCGTATATTTAGTGTATCCTGTTCAAATGAGACAATCCTGCTCTCAGAGGGATAAAAAATGTAATATATAGGGATAAATTTCTTTCAAGTCATCAATGCATGCCTATGTAAACAGTTCATCAATCTCAACTTGCAACACAAGCCCAAATTGGGATACAGGAGATGTCCATCTCCAAATGGAAAGAGCGTGCCAGTCTTTAGGATTCAGAACTCTGGATTCCCAACTGCTGTTCTGTAATGTAAATTTTATTCTGTATTTCCCTTGCAGTCTGGTAAGCAACCCTTCATTATATGTCACTCGTCTTTCAAGTGCTTTGCTACTTTTTATGCGTCCAAAATCTTTATTCGAAAGAAATTACTCTAGTTACCCCCTTACTGTTGTTGGTTAGAGTCTTATCATTGAGTCTTGGGCGCCATTCATCACCAGCATGGATCTGGTCTTTCAGTTTTGTTTTATCGTTGTTTCAATTTGTTGTAGATGTTTATTGATTTTATTGGTTTCTGAATCCATTATCTCCACTCTTGGTTGGAAATACTTGTATCTTTTCCTTTTTTTCTTGAATGTTCCTCTGAGTACGCATCATGGTTCTTTTCCTATTCTGTTGTGGTGGCTGGCTGTATATTTTTTGGTCTTCATTTTCAAACTGATACATCTTTTTTATTGGTTCTGTGTGTCTCCTTTCGTTTATGCATTCGAAGATTCTTCACTTAACAGACTTCCTTCGTCACTTTGAACATTCTTCAGAATTTCTACACATTCTTATCCAAAATCAGACTTTAAAAAATATTATAGGTATGATCAGCAATCCTTTGCTATATGTTTCCAATGGGTCCTTTCCTTTTGAAATTGCCATTTTTTTTGTTCTTTTGTAGCCTTTCTAAGAGAATTAAATTAATAGATAATATTTCAGGTAGCAATATATCTATTTTTTAATTTTTTTTTCATTCCCTTTGCTTTTTTTCCTTGCCCCAATTCTACAGGAACAGATGTGATCATATTGTGTGCAGTTAATCATTCAGAAGAGACAATTGCGACCAACAGTAATATTATGGTCTTTTTTTATTCACTTATCACTGAAAATAAACTATTATATCATCATTAATCTCAATTTGCGTTGGCCCATTGCAACGACATAAAAACATTCCTTAACAATATACTCATTGGTCTATCCTACAAAAAGTACCTCTGTTACAATTCTGGAATCCGAAAGATTCATGATTTCTTGAATGTGTCTGTTCGAAAGATTTTTTATTATAAGATTGTGTGCTTGTAAAAACAACGGCTATTGCAGAAAAAAAGTCGATTGTCATTTACTGCAAATAAACACTTAACATGTCTTATTAAATGCATAAGCTTATAAGCAGTATCCGTAGTGATATGTTTTTAAGTCTAATCTAGATAATGGCAAGATTGATGATTTTAGATTAGAGAATGAGAAAAAAATATCAATATACATGAAGTCTTACAGTTCAAAGATACCATCAAATAATTTAATGTGATGAGCTAACGGACAGAGAGAAAATGAGACAGACAGACAGAGAGAGTGAAAGAAAAAGACAGAGAAATATATTAAGATTTAATCGACGACTGTCAGAGAGGAGTAAAGATTGCATCGATTCGACTATCAAAGCACAAGTGAGCATCAAACAATAGAACTAAGACATAATTATAATGACAGAAATTGTAGCATGACTAGCCCATGCACAAATAATGGTTACGACCCCCACAACAAATAAACAGTCAGAAGAAAGACAACTCCTTGGGGAATTGTAAAGGAAGCTAAAATAAAAACAAACTCTGATAAACAGCAGCTAGGAACAAGAGTATTTGAATAAACAAAATCAAAACAGCTAGCTGAATTACATTATTCAATCTCAGTGTTTTGAATTTTGTAAACATAATTTCTAGCTTTTAAGCAAGATTTTGCAGTCTTCCAAAAGAATAGCAAACTATAGTGTGACGAAATATCTCGTTTATGATACTGAACTGACGACGATGCGAGGTATTGCGCTCGTGACAAAGATGAAAATGTCATTAATTCAGTGATTAATTTTTAAAAGAAAGGTCAAGGTAACCATGATTGGGTCGTACCTATGATCCTTTGAGTACATAACAAAATATTGATGATACAGATTGATATCAAAGCACATTACATATGCTGTCCAAGTGAATCAAGCAGAAAATAAGATAAAATCGTACGAAAATTTAAAATACAAAAAAAATATAATATATATCACGAACTTGTCCAATGAAATTTCCAAATTTGAAAATAATGATCACATCCATAACTACTGGAGCTTTTGGAAAAGTCCCAAATGATTTGGCAAAAACACTGGAAGAATCAAACATCCCATTGAGAATTGAATCTATCCAGACAACTTCATTATGGAAAACATCAAAGATACCAAAGGGTGTGCTGATGTAACGAGATTGCTTCCACTTGATACCCAGCGTTTTCTAACAAACATTACTGGTTTGCATGAAAAGATACTGCAAACACTACTACTACTAATGCTTAAATAGTGGAAGAAAGGTGGTTGAATGTAATATAATATAACTGCTACTAATATTTGAATTGGTAGTGTCCGGGCATTTCGACCGTGAAGTTAAATCTACGAGAACAGAAATTTCTCAAAATGTTCTGTGGCTTTTTTTTCGTTGTTTTTAATCTTTTAGCTCAGATATGTTTCGTCTGATGGACATGCAGTAGGTACTTATGAATCAGTATATGCAATTTCTCAAAATATTCATATCTCTTATCGCAAAAAGGATATATGGGCCCCAATCACAGAGTAGAACGGCAGGGGAATGAAACAATGGCAAAATATAGAAGCCCTTTTAAAAACTCTGCAGCACCTAACTCCGTGAGGATGAAGTTAGACATCAGCATCGATGACACATTCGAAGAAGTCCAAAAAAGCTGAATGTTAATAACTGGCAATTTTATCTAAAGGTTTGAATTATTTACATTCACTTAATGAATGCCTTCGTTGGCTATCAGTTATTTCTTTCGAATCGAATGAAATCATAAGTATTTACAAAAAAATAAGAGAAACTATTGTATATTCAGTACAACCCCCCAAAAATGAGGGGAATAAAATTCCACCCACTTTTGACCCTAAGAAAAATTGATCTCGATGTTCCCCACTCCTTTGACTCATGAATGTATAGAAGAATGATCATCTTCCGAGTATGACCTCTTAGTCGGAGAAAAACAAGGAAAACAAGGGAAAGAATGGTCAAAGAGAGAAAAAATTCTCAATTCAATTTACTTAAAAATTGAAAAGAAAATTATTTGTTCACATTGAATTCATTATTTCCAAACTATACTAACAAGTATCGTTTGAAAGAGTGAAAATATCTGTGTATGTACCTAATGGCAGAAATGTTCAAATACTTTAAATGTATATACATGAACTTGTGAGATGAAAGCATATTTTGTAACTGTGCCCCTGAGAGTGCCTAACACAAATCTGCTCGATTCCTAAATCCTTTTCAAAAACTCTTTTAGTTTGGATGATATGGTATGATTTGTTAAAAAAAGGGGGGTGCAGAAGACCCCAACACACTTTCTTTCTATTGAAAAAAAATTTGCTTGGAAAACTGGAGTTTTTTTCCATATCTTTATCTCCGAAGATTTTAGGCTTTTAGAGTTTCTGATAAGGGATTGTGTACATTCGGCTCTGCGATGCCCATGGTAGGGAAGAATCGCTAATTTTGGGAGGTCCATACCAAACAATGAATACTGGATGAGATTAATGTTGTTTTTGTAGTATTATGCCTACGCATATACATATATGTAGTAATTATTCTATACATTGCTCCTCTACTTTTTGAACTCAAACACATTTTTTGCGATAATTCAGGCGTAATAGAAGTAGCAATAGCGATGCCAACGTCCTGGTAGTCATTCGTATCATCTTGAATAATTTTTACAATCGTATTTGGGCCTTCATTTTTATGCCATTATTATTGCTGTATTTTTTTTAATGATTTTATTGACCATATTTTGTATGGCGTCTTTAATGCATCAAATAGAAAAATGACAACAAAGAAATAACCAGACATCATTATTAAATTACTTTTATCATTTTTTTAAAGAAACATACCCTTTGATCGGTCGCTCTTTTTTCCAGTCTCATTTTGTATCTCATGTTTCATGAAAGAAAAAAAAAAAGAAGAAAATAATTTTCTTAACGGCAGATCGACGAGACGTATTTTCTTCGCCGTTCAATATGAAAAAAAAATATATTCTGTTCGAAATTGAACATTTTTCAAATGAATTTATTTGCATGTTTTTATTTCATGTCTGTGTCTTTGACACTTTGATATAACTAAGAAAAAAAAATATTGTAACTCCTTTTTTGGAAACCTTATTTTCGTTCGATTTTAATAACATTGAAGGTGGTTGTTTGAGCGTAGTTTGAGAGGAAATGCCGAAACGAATTTTATCATTGAATCAAAGTCTGTCTTTGTATTGTAGCGCACATTTTGCTTGCCTTGTTGTCGATTGATTCTTAGATAGGACCAATGCAAAGAGGCAGATGCTGGTTTTACTGCCCTTATCTTCTTTGTAATGTACCGTAAAGACAGATATCAGATATTGACCATTAAATGAGTTGGATATGAATGGCTGCAGATCAGATTGATAACTTTACTCTCACGAACCAAATATCTGACGCAGAATGGCTATCGAAGAATGATGAGAAAATCCCCTTTATAACCGTGCATAAATAGCGTTTTGCTTGTGACAAAAATTGTGGATACAAGTATAATATCTGATTTACTGTGACTAAGAGTTCTTAATATGCGAGTATTTAGCCATCAAATATTTACGGGAAAATATCCTACTGACAGCATCAGTGACATTCGTCTTCCGAGTTCGTAAATTCTCTGAATCTGTCGTTTCTGTGGTTGTAACCCTTATTGTAGTAACCAAGATAAGCGAAACTGTTAAGGGAATTGTGTTTATATATATATATATATATATATATATATATATATATATATATATATATATATATATATATATATATATATATATATATATATATATATATATATATATATATATATATATATATATATATATATATATCAGTTGGTTATTCTGGGAAAATCTCTTTTCACATCCAAAAGAAAGCGTGATTGAACGGTGTTGGGTTTTTGAATATTCATTATATTTACAATGCACGGCACGAAGCCAAACTTAGGATAAAAGGTATTTGTAGATATGTTGAGTCAAATTTACAAGTACAGAAGGAAGGCTTACTTGTGGTTTTCTCAACAGCATAGCTTGACCTCAGAATGACATGTTTGTAAAACGTCGTCTTTAATTGACCTTTGCTGCGTAAGGAGAAATATGACCAGAGAGTAGAAATGGAAGTGCCAGGGCAGAGAAAGGTCAGTTCTTTTCGAAATTACTTCCAAATTCAACCGGACAAAATATGATTCTACGTTCACCTTTACCTTCTCTCATCAAGTGATATTTTGGATAAACCAAGAACACAAATCAAGTGAAGTCAGGATGGCAATCTTTTAAAACCATGTCACTAGATAAATATCACCCCATCCCCAGTCTGACACAGGTATTATTATGCTCACCTTGAAAATCAGCATTTGGTATTCTGTTTTTGTTTTTTTTTGTTTGTTTGGTTTTTTTTTTTTTGCTTTATTTTAAATATCGAATATAACACTTTCCTATAGTGAGTCTGAATTGCGCTCTGGATGATTACTCTTGCATGTGAAAATCTATCACTAAAGTGACCGTGTTTTCATTCAGTCAGGCGTAATGTTTCACAACAAATCTTCTCGACGAAGTTCTCCGTGAAATACTAGCATCTGAATGGCGACAAATTGATTTGAGATTTACAAGTATTAAAATGCCGACAAATTGATTTGGCTTGTGCATAGTCCTTCTCCAGCGTAAATGATTATCTTCTTGTCAGCAGACGATGATTATTTAAGGTAGCTTTTCATTAGTAAATAACAAGATCGGTGTCCTTTGATTATGGCTGCGAAGCAAATGCCAACGATAACGAAGAGTAGAAGACATCTGCAAGGCAATAAACTACACAGATGTTGATATGAGTCTGTCTTATAAAGAGAGTGAAGAATAAATGCAGTACAAGCATTCTAGGCCACGAAGTCGAACTTTTACCTTGGTTATTAACTATTAGGTTGATGAATGACGAATTGCCGTGAAACCACAGTTACGTTTCATAACTTAAATTGAAAAAATATACATTCATACTGGACCTGGGAAGGAAAAGAATGAGAAGGAAATACAATGATGATAAATATACATGGGTAAATCAATTAGTCCGCAGCACTATGAAGGAAATTTTTTTTTTTTACAGAAGAAATATCTTTTTAACAGAATATCCATCTCGGTCAATGCACTCTATTATCTAATGAATAATGATCACACAGATCAAACATTATATAATAAAAAATCTCAAATCGAAACTAAGCTAATAAACATGTGTCAAGCCATGGATATTGGTATCTTTTAATTCTGGATAGATTTGAGGAGCATTGAAAAATACTTCAAAAATATTTATAAAATATGATTCTGTGGATATGTATATATATATATATATATATATATATATATATATATATATATATATGTGTGTGTGTGTGTGTATGTGTGTGTGTGTGTGCATGTGCATGTGCAGTTGCATTCATGTATTCATTAGATTTGAAAAAAGCAAAAAATGATCCAGACACTAAATTGCCGTATTCGAAAGGCTTAGGAGATCAGTACCACCTATCATATCTATCTTCGATTCAAGTGACCAATGTACATAACTTTTTCTAACTTGGTTTGAAAATGACAACGTATACTGGACACTGTGTTCATCAATGCTGTGACCCAACGGGTTTTGTTGCCTCAGATAATGAGAGAAAAATCCCGTATAGGGTGCTTTTTTGTTGGGCATCGGTTTGATCCTCATACAGTGCTAATTCCTCTCAATTTGTTTATGCAATCTAAGACTTCGAAAAGCTGCTCAGTTAAATTCGGTGCCGGACGATATATAGTGCCTGTTTGAATTTCTTTATGATTATGACATTCTATAAATTCACGAATATATATGAAAATATATAAATGTGTGTGTATTTATGTATATATATATATATATATATATATATATATATATATATATATATATATATATATATATATATATATATATATATATATATATATGTATATATATATATATATATATATATATATATATATATATATATATATATATATATATATATATATATATGGTTGGTAAATGGACCGCCGGGCAGTCATTCAACAAGATGTCAGAACTTAAATGACAAAGACAAAATTGCCTGGAATCGAATAAGTAATGCATGATTAAATTGTTTTCGGAATTTGGCAGAAACACATCGGAAGTTAGAAGGATGTGGGTAAAACTTATTTCAAAGACACATGATGCCTTTTACTATGTACATATTGATATATGAGAACTGTCCATAACGAAAGCGATCTTTTAAAAGAGCATGCAGAAAAAACTTGAAGAACCAGTAACTAAAATCTTATAATGCAGTAACCATGACTTTTTGGCAAAAGAATATATCATCACCTTGGTTTTTTTTTCGAGTTATACATGCAAGCATGATCAGTTGTATAGTTCTCTAGACATTCTTGTTTTCCAAAGTTGACCAATTATCAAGCTTGAAGACCAACGTGTCAGTGTGAAATGATTATGTTTTGGGTTTTTTTTTTTTTTTGAGGGGCGAACTCTCTTTGTGTTCCAACAGACTTATGTGGAATATTATCTGAAATGTATGTAATACCACTAGAGATATTAGCTGATCAACCAATCATGTTTTTGAACATCGATCACATTGCATGCTATGGTGTTTGAAAATCTTCTCTTGATTGTCAGAGATGATTCTGAAGGGGTAAAAATCAGTATAAATTCGTGACACATGATTTTAAAGGGGAAAGAATCGTATTGCTACGAATTTGTGAAGGTCAGCAGCCCTACTCTTAGGGTTTGTTCCCTTATGAATTTCTTTTGTTTCCAAAATGTGTAATCCATCACGTAAACTCGTTTTTGACGGTAAAAGTGATTGTAGAAACTGCGCTACGAGAACTCGAAGGGGGAAAAGTCTTGAAATGTTGTGAGTGAAGCAGTAATTCATCAGTATCAACCCCTCTTTTTGACATCAAGATATCATTGGCCATTATTTTTTATTTTTCAATTGTCCATTTGTAGTTGTATTGATGCCAAAATCTATCTATATATATTATAAATATAAAGTACAATATTTTATCTATTTTCTATGCAGTATGTCTAGTATGTGTAACTTTTTCAGTGAGTATGCGCATATGTGTTCCAATATATCATTCTACCGGATCATATTCACTCATTTCTGTCTTATATATGCGTGCGTGTGTGTGGGTATATATATATATATATATATATATATATATATATATATATATATATATATATATATATATATATATATAGATAGATAGATAGATAGATAGATAGATAGATAGATAGATAGATATAGATATATGTATAGATATATATGGGACAGAAATGGATGAATATTATCCGAAAGAATGATCGTAGATACCATCATATTACATAGAAACATGTAT
>OY735201.1:64712442-64767442 GCA_963457665.1 Thysanoteuthis rhombus
AGTGAATAGACGCCGGAAGGAAAAGCTATCTTTCTTTGATAACAAGATTTATGAAGGAATAAGTACCATAATAAAGATCGTTTTGATTATACCGATTGTAACAATTGGTATTTTGGGTGCTCCAGCCATTGGATCATTGTATAATTGTATGTGAGGCGTTGTTTATGGTTTACAATGAAAGATGCAGAGATTATAAGCATTCTGGTCAGTCTAAATGATAATTCTTCATTCATTCTGACCCAATGAATCGGTATTGCTAATCTACAGGATGACTGATTAACGCTGTTTGTTTACCAAATTCGAACGGTGATAAGTATGATAAACAGCCACCAAAAACCATTTTTTACGCTCCTTCTCATGTTTTACTTGGAAAACTTTTTAATCGACGTTCAACATTCCTTCCGTCAATCTATTTTCTGTTTTTGATGAAATCATGCTCCAGAAAACACAGACACACACGCGCAAACCAACATGCACATGTACACACATAAAAACACGCACACACACATATGCAAACATACACACACACACACACACACACACACAGAGACACACACACACATACATATATATATATATATATATATATATATATATATATATATATATATATATCAAGAAAAACCATCAACGTGGTTTTTTTTTCAGTTTTCGAAGTGGTCTGGAAAGTTATTCAGATAGTGTGCAGAACAACAGCTAAACTTTTATTCCCTATTACGTCGATGAAATACTGCTCTCACTAAGAAAAAAACAAACTTATAATGGATATTTAACGGGGATTCATTCTGCCACTACTCATTGCCACTTTTTTTGTTTGGAAAATCAGACTTGCTGATATTTCTAACAAAAGGTGATAATAAGTAACTTATTCATTGATCCCCCATCTTTCTGTATGGTTCACTTTTCACATAAAATGCAACCATAAGGCATTGATCACATGATAGTTTCTTCTGAGTGACTAACCAAAACTATTATATATATATATATATATATATATATATATATATATATATATATGTATGTATGATATATATATATATATGTATGTAAGTATATATGTATGTATGTATATATATATATGTATATATGTAAGTATACATATATATATGTATATACATGTATGTATGTATATATATGTATATATTATGTATATATATATATGTATGTATATATATATGCATATATATATGCATGTATATATGTATGTATATATATATATATATATATGAATGTATATCTATGTATATATATGTATATATATATATATATATACACATACACACACACACACACACATATATATATATATATATATACATATATATATATATATATATATATATATATATATATATATATATATATATATATATATATATATATATATATATATATTTCAGAGGGAAATATGAGTCCATGCAAGATGGAGGAACACATGAAAAGAAGTATTTTGTATGGATCACTGCAAATCTGTTTATGAGTGTACAGAATCTGAAGCCTTGTCATTAGCTAATTAGTTTATTATTGTCGTCTGCTGTTCTGAATTATGTAAATATATAATCGAAATGAGACAAAAATGCACAGACATAGGCAATGATTTAACTAATTCCCAAATCTTTCATTCTATTTATTTTCATTTTCACACACTTCTAATGGTTAAGTGTGTACATCGGACTGGTTATTCTAATAATCATTTATATGCGTTCTTAAATTCCCATTCCATCCAAGGCGTAATAAAGATTTTAAAAAAAACCATTTCTATTCACTATTTCTATCTCATCAACTGTATAAAACTTTTCCAGACGTTTTTCATTGAACATTCGGAAAACGTAGCCCGCACAACGTGTTCTCAGAGGGAAAATTTTCAAGCATTCAGTGATCATCGACCTTTAGGCTATGAAATAATTTCTACTAATGATAAGTATCACATTTGGGAAATGTCCTCTTCAACCAAATTTAATCGATATTCAGATTTGAATATTTCATTTAGATTTTAAATTTATTCAAATTTAAATATAATCTAATGATAACTGGCTAAAACTTTTTACTATTTTATATTCAATGAGAGACATTGTGTCGTCTGCTCTGCCATTATACAAAGTTGCTGGGACTAATTTTGATTGCTGTATGGTCTCCATAATACATGGACATTTTGAATGATTCTTGGTAGTTCGTCATTTTTCAAACCTTTGGTTGATGGTGAGTGTTTGCCCCATGCTGATAAGTTATCAAAACTGGCTCCTCTGCGTTTGGCATTTTTTATGTTACATTGCCTGCACTGAAATACATGGCTGATCGCTAGCATACCAAGCTCTAAGTTTATCAGATGACATCTGTAATGCAACAAAGTCTACGCATGCGCTTGCTGTTCGCCAGATATTTTCACTCACTCATTCTGGGAAGACTAGGCATGACTCTCTTCATTTCTTTTTCCGATAAACATCTCGGAAATACATTTATCCTTATTCGAATATTCTCCACGTACAAAGACAAACTGGAATCAATAACAAGAATTGCGTTATATTTCTGCACAAAAAAAATGTATTTGCGAAAGAAGTCTAAGAAGGAGAGCAACTATGGCAGTGGAAGGACCACGAATGCTACACAGGGAAAAATAGAGTAAATCAATATGGAAGCTCTAAAGATAGGAGGTGGATTTAATGAAAGTGCATCTAAAAACAAAAGGAAGGCCGTATAAATATGGTAGGAGAAACATTGATAATAAGAGTTAACGTATGGCCAAGAGGAGATGACTTAAATAAAAACAGAAGAAGAGATGGGGGAAAGGAAGAACGAACGAGCAAAGGATGAACGAAGGAGAAATGATGAAGATAGGAGAAAAAGTCAAGCAGAGCAGGAAGAAATTGACCGGCAAGAAGAAAAGGAGGAAGAAGAAGCATAGGTCTTGTCGGTAGGAAAAGATGCAGCGGGGAATTATGGGTACACAAGGTTAAATAGAGGAGAATCGGAGGATATCATCATCAATATGAAGAGAGAAACGGTGGGTTTAGGGCAAATAAATTAGGTAGATATCAACTTACACCTAAGGAAAGAAGGAAGAAAAGTGAAAAAGAAAAAGATGGAGAGAAAAACAAAAGGAGATAAATATTGTGAACAGGAATACGGGAGGAAGAAAGGGACTATGAAAGAACGTTAACAGATGCAGGATAAAAGAGAATTGAACCAGAAAAATGTAGAAATCCATGAAGAAATTTTGAAAGGAATCGTTTGTTCAAGAATGAATTTAAAAAAGAGTAATACAGCTAAAAGAAAACCTGCTATTATGGAGAGAAATAATAGAAACAAAATAGGAAATAAGTAAAGCAGCAGGAGGAATGGTATCTAAAATGGAAATGCGAGTGCTAATATAAAGGCTTGTCGATGACCAACCGGCCGAAACTGTTAATTTTCCCGCTTGACGTAATTGCATCGCACTCTCCACAGCGCACCTCTTTGTTCTGTCGCATTGATCGTTATTTAATGCTTATTATTAGATCGATACCCTTCACTGATCATTCCTTTGTCGGCAAGAATAAAGAAGCAATGACTGGAATGAGCATATCAATGAGTTAGATGGCCAATTATTATCCAAGACCAAATTTTCCTCCTGGCCACATTTCTTTCTGCTTATGAATATGCATACATCAGTATATGTGAATGAGAACTTCTTTTGCAGTATAGTCTGATTTGGAAAAGGCCATGCATTATTAATTGTTTTAGTTTGAACATATGTGATTACGTATAGTTCCACATAGTCATTCTTATTTTATAACCGTGTATGCCAATGAGATTGAAAAATCAATACCTTTGAAAATATGGCAAAAGTAATTACAGGGGTTAAATATACGTATGAGTATATGCACATATATTCATATAAATAATTTTTCAGTGCACACATATAGAAGCACACACATACTTACACACACATGCACACTTACACACACACACACTCACACACACATATATATATATATGTTTAATGACACTTTTCTTAATAAGGAACGACTATTACATAAAATGTTAAATGGGAGATAGAATTGTTGAAGCAAAGTTCACTTGCGGTGTTCGGTGTTCACTTCGTACTAAAATCCTTATGAAAGGCATGAATGCACTGCTGTCAAAAGGTTAGGTCATAAATTGATTCCTCTAATTGATTCTGTTCGTCTGCATGTTTTTTGGAAGAGAACTGAGCATCACAAAATCGAGCTAAATGACAACAACCAGGAATTGTATCCTGATGATTGATTATAGGCTGAATTGATTTCTTTATGGTTCAATTAAGCAACGAAGTTGCATCCTACACACACATATATATATATATATATATATATATATATATATCTTTCAATAATCAAGAATATATCGGGAATAACGTCCTGTTGATACAAGGAGAATGCATCAGACAGAATGGGGTTGCTGCTAGAATCAAACATTCAACCGACGTGTGTGTGTGTGTGTGCGCGTGTGTGCGTGTGTGCGTGTGTGCGTGTGTGCGTGTGTGCGCACGTGTGTGTATGTGCGTGTGTGCGTGTGTGCGTGTGTGTGTGTGCGTGTGTGTGCGTGTATGTGTGTTGTGTGTGTGTGTGAGTTTCAAAAGCATGAAAACGTTTCCAACGAAATGAAAAGTTTATACGGGATGGACCTGCCTGGTAGTCCACCTAAGATTAAACACTTCACATAATCTTTGCTATTCTATTTCATAAGTAAAGGATATGATGATTCGACTTGAAAGATAATGATATGACACGCTTCAAAGTGGAGAGGTTTGATCTATTCTTCATCAAATTCCGACAGATGTACACTTCCTGATGTACAAATGCTTTGGCAAATTTCACATAGCATAGCACCATGCTAATGTGAAGAAAATTGCTATAATTATCCATGCTAACACCTGTCCTTGAACATTCTTGAACTGGCATGATATATACAACTATCTATCCCATCAAGCAAATCATAATAATGTTTGTTTTATAGTCAAAATCAAGTCATTCATATAATAACCAGTGAATCACTGTCCTGACTATTTATGGCGGTCATTGTACGCTTTTCTTTCGTACAATTTGGCTTCAAGCTTCGATTTCTAGTTTCATCTTTTTTTTCAACAGACAAAAATTTCATATCTTTCTTAAAAGATATTTTTAATATCTTAATATGTTTTCTGCAAAAGTTAGTGGTGATCGTTTGGTTGGTTACTATTGCCAAAGCTTCTACTTTCCATAAGAGCATTAAGAGTTGAGCTTTGAATGTCAGGGAAGTGAATCAATGAAGAGGAAATAAGAGCATTGGCTTTTTTCTCAAGAACGTAAACTCTGAATAAGAATAAATTTTTTGGCCTATGTGAAAGGAAATGTTAAAAAGGCAATTAAGTGAGGAAGGAGAAAAGTGGAAGTTTCACTATAGAAAAAGTTCAGAGAAGACACACAAGAACTAATGAAAATAAGCCAAATTTATACACGTGCAAGTAAAAAAAGCTATGAGTAATACTCTCTCTGTCTCTCTGTCTCTGTCTGTCTGTCTATCTCTTTCTCTCTCTCTCTCTCTCTCTGTCTATCTGTTTCTCTCTATATATATATCATCATCATCAGCAGTCTTTTATCGTCTGTCGTTAGACATAGACCTGCCCCAGGATCTGCCACATTTCTCTATCATGGGCGACGCAGGGCCAATATTTTCTGAATACATATACACATATATATGTGTGCGTGTGTGTGTGGTTATGTCTGTGTGACGGATAGTGTGAGTGTATTCATGATCATATGCATATTATCCACATTAATACGAGAAGTGTAAATGTTATTTCCTCTTTAGAATACAGATATATATATATATATATATATATATATATATATATATATATATATATATATATATATATGAGAGAGAGAGAGTGAGAAAATGTGTGGGTGTGTATGTGAGTAATATGATACTCATGAGTATGATTTTTGAAATATATATATTTATGTACATGTATATCAACTTGAAATATTTTCACACATCTATTAATATTCGTTCGATTTGCTATTTTCTCAGCATACATCATATATATAATCGTGTGTGTGTGTGTGTGTGTGTGTGTGTGTGTGTGTGTGTGTGTGTTACTCTTGAATGCAGGAATTTAAAAAAAATATGATTACTTTTGCTGATGAGATATGTTTGATGATTCTGTAGTTGTTTTTTTCGATTGTTCTACATTCTGAGTTCAATGCAGAATCTATACATTTTTTTTTTTGGTTCTTCCCTAATCATTGAAGCTTACCTAAGACAGAAATTAGGGTCCATTTTTCCCGACAATGGACGAATGCATTGAAGTTGTCATTTACGTTCGTAGATACGTCTTTTAGAGATGTTAAAGTCCTACTAACATAGTTTTTGTGGTAGTCTTTACGGGCTCCTTGGTGAATTCCAGCTCCTGAGGTACGTTAACTGATTGGCCTTTTGATCATGTGAGCTGTGGTCACTATCATTATCTTTCCCTTGTGTTTGTTATTGAGTTCATATCTCGTATTTTGAGCTTTTCATCTTTGGTGTATTTAAATTTCATGTTTTTTCTTGTCTTGTAGATTCAGCAGGCTTCTTTTTAAGAATTGTGTATAAAATAATAGACGATTTTTGAAGGACTTTCGATGTATTTCACATCACTTTCTAAGTATTGTAACTGCGAGTATTCTGGGCTCTCCAATGGATTTCTATGTACACAATTTCATACAAATTTACGTAATCGTTTTTGTTAGATAATTTTTGATAAATGATTAATGTTGTATTTGTGTAATATCTATATAATAATACATGTAGGAGAGCTCATTTTTGTTATCATTTTTTCAAACATGAATCCTACTGCAAGTTCAAGAGAATTTACTGATTCTGTATGTGGACATAATACCAAAGTGTCATCTACGTTCTAAGAATATATCTCCCTATTTGATATTATATTTTTGAAACTATTTATTTTATTAAGTAAAAATGACTCTGTGGGTGATCCAAATTTTAGTTTCCTAAACTATATTATTACATTTGAAAAAAAAACAAGTGATTTTGATGAGTGTGAAAAAATTTATATTTGAGTTCTTTTGGTAGGGATAGTTATGCCCTGGGGTTGTTTTCAAAAAAATTTAGACATTTATCACTTGAATTTCTGTGTTCATTGACTTAAATTTGATGAAGATGTGTAGGGAAATTATTAAAACTTTGATTGTTGCTCGTGTAATTTTTTGAGAGGCGTTAATTTTTGAAGTTTGATTTGTGAGTCTTAGTTGACCGGATAATTGGGGGGGGCTGGTATACGATTTGTTATGGAAAAGTACCTCTGAAGTTAGAGTAATCTTGTAAGAAATGCCACAAGGAATGTATTAATGAGACTTCATGATGTTTTAAAAAAACTTCTACAGGGAGCATTGAGGGTAGATGACAACCTGTATGTATCATAACATCCATTCCAAAACAGTACAATTGGCCAGGAGTAGAACCAACAGAACAAAAATAGAAGTTTAGTCATCACAGGTTTTTAGAAATATATTGGGGCATCAAGAAATGACATAAAAAATACTTTTTTTTCTGGGAAATTTACGAAGCTGTAACATGATGAGTATACAGAGTGATTAGGCAGCCAGAGGAATTGCGGCAAAATCGGCGTCAGCGTAAAAAGAATCTGGATAATGAATGCTTCCATATATATATATATATATATATATATATATATATATATATATATATATATATATATATATATATATGTGTGTGTGTGTGTGTGTGTGTGTGTGTGTGTGTGTGTGTGTGTGTATAAAATGATATAACAATCAAATGTATGCATATATGTCATGGTAAAGTTCACAATGCTGGGAAAAGGAAAGATACTTGAGACTACTCATACATCTCATTCATTTCTATTATATAATATGCCAATTTGAGATGTACTCGGAACTTTCAAATATTTTTTCCCATTTTGTCACGTTTTCTCTAACTTTTAGATTTACATCATTTATCCTCACACACACATACGCACGCACACACACAAATATTTGTGTGTGTATGCAAGTGTGTGTATGCATGTATGTATACATACATGTAAAAATGATTGCTGTGAATATATTAATCCAGAGATAAGTATGCATGTCTCCAACTAATTTTGGCTGTCAATAAGAAGAAATATAGCGGAAGGAAAACAGATAATTTGTTCTTCTTGTACTTTTTTCCGTTATTGTCAGTGCCAATGAAAGGACGAGTGCAAAACTAAGCTGCAATTGCAAAGCCAGCAATCCTGAAAATTGCTGAATAGCAGCTAATTGCTTAACCCCGGCACTTTCTTACTCGAGCAAATTACGACTGACATTCACGGAGCGATACTGACGTTGTTAAGGAAGATCGGTCAAGCTCAAATATTCCGTGTGTAATTATCTCATTTGAAACTATTTATTACTGAATCCCGAATTTTTCTTTCATTTTACCTCCAATCTTTCTATTCTTTTTTGTTAAGGTTTTTTAAAAATTGACTTCGGTTGCATATTTCTGCCCTGTTCAAATTCCATCATTCTTCTAATCTTTCTTAATATGCTATCAACGTTTTCTTTCAATTTTTTGTGTTTCTATTTTGTTTTATTAACACTTCTCAGCCATTCATACACGTTCGCTTCTTGGATGGTACTTTATCTGTTTAAGTTTCTTTACGGTGAGGCATGTTGGTTGATTTTGATCAAAATGCAAAACTCAAGCGAGCAATCGTTGTTATGAATGTCTCAGAGAAGAAAAAAGGGAATGGAACGTAAATGACCGATCACTTGAATAGAAATGTTACTTATTCTGCAACTGTATAAATGGTCGAACCCAGGTAGAAAAAAAAAACAGTATTCCGAATGCTGATTTTCAAGACTAAAAAAAAATGTTTCAATTCGAAAGAAACTGGGAGTTATAATAATGGAAAAGTTGGGAGTTCAACCAGTTGCAAGCTGCCATTCCTGCTGGAAATTTTATCAAACAATACGTCAGTAAGTAAATTAGTGGAAGCAAAGAAATAACTAAAACTTTACATTTCAACTGTTATGGATTGTGGCTCTGAAATGTTTTAAATGGCTGTGTGTAGTCAAATCCATAAATTAGTAGCTCAGAGATTATAAGAAAAAAAGTTTCTCCATTACAATTAAATATTCATTTTTCAGCATAAATCCCTTTCCCTGTAAATGAACAACCCAAAGTTCATCAAATAGATCGAACATTATACATTGAACGTCCAAGATTATAGTCCAGCTAATAACTTGGCAGATTAGAAGTATACCGCCTCATCTTAGTATATTTCTCCTACGCCCTTTCTACTATTGTACAGATACAAAACTTTACTAATCTTACTTCGGTGCTAATGGAGCGGGAAATGATGTTAGAAAATGAAGCTTGTCTTACCCTTCAAAGTAGGTTGACTTTCCTAGAAATGTTATGTTAGCTGGGCTTGAACATAAACGGATGCATTTTAGAAATTAACGATGATATAACCAGCGAAGGAGGTTGAACCTATTTTCAAAGATTAGAATAGTCTGGTGCAAGGAAAAATAAGACACATTTGTACTTGCTGCACAGACGAATGGTTATTGCGACCAACACATCGAATATATCCATGCGCACGCACACACACATAAACATATGTGCACGTACACACGCAAACACACACACGCACGCGCACACATCATGTGAGGTATGTGAAATGCCTGACTTAACTATCTAAAATAAGAAAGTTGATCGAGATTTGATTGGGTAATTTTGGTAATGAGAAAAACATGATTTTTCCATGTCAAGATAGCTGAAGGCAATTCATCCTGGCCTGTATTGTGTTATACTGAGTTTAGTTAATATCTGAATTACAACTTGTCATTGAAAGTTGTCCAAACAGCAATTACCGAGTCAAAATTCTTATAGAAGATGTCTACATATATACCTACTTTTAGCATCGCAATTATAAGCAAATGAATGCAGGAGATCATGTAACAGAACCTTATACATTTTTTAATCATATGGCTTCAACTCGTTTTGAACAGCTAGACGATAAATTTCTGAATAGAGCAATTGTTAATGCTAATAATATAGTCTTTGCTATCGCTACTAGTTGTTTGCCGAGCTGATCCGTCAGAATTACTCTCGGTTTCAATCAATGTTATCACAAATACAACCTTAGCTTTCACCCAATCTTCCGAAACAGTTAGTGATTTTTCACATAGTGTACCTTTGTGCGTCTTAAGCCCAGAATGGGTTAGTCAATAAGAGGGAGATCACTAACCCTCATGTTATGGTAGGTACTGGGTAGAATAGGCGAACTATTGAATGGCAGTGACTGCCTGTACAACTTAACTAAGCGCTTTCAAGTCAAGTGACTGAGGAAATATACCGTGAGTAATGTCTTTGTCCTGAGGCAGCTAGAGAGATATCTTTCATGAAATTTCTTTGTGCTTACTTTGGCTTTTCCTATAAACGATAATCCTGGAATGGCTGATGAGATATTTTGCCGATATGACATCACATATGGATTGTAATCATTCGTAGGAACGACAGTGAGAACAAAATACATCATTTCTACTGAAATTAAATATTCCTACCCGGAAGTGAAAAGATGAATATTCTTGCTTCAGGTAGCAAAATTATCTAAACTGAATCTTACATCATTTAACTTTTCCGGAACTGCCATGTACACATGCGCAATGGCTGAATTTTCGAGATGGTATGTAAGATAAATTGTTCAACTTAGATTCAATGAGTAAAATCAACTGTTTTGAGAGGAAAACAACAAATATGTGATTCGATATATTTCTCTGATTGGACAGAAAAGGCACAGAATTAGCAGATTTGTTAGATTACGCTTCTAACATTACAATAATCACAACCTATTCAGTCATATGATGTGAAATATCCAATATTGCGTAACATTCTGCAACTGCAATACTGGAAAAATATTTTACTTTAGAAGAAAAAAATAACCTTGACACACGTGTCTGGGTAAAGGGATAAACTGGATTTTATGTTCCAGGAGTCTCGAAAGCTCATTAAATTTTATGAAATCAACATCAATACAACAACAGCTGCATGATATTGCAATATCGAGCAACGTGCTGTAGTCACTGCAATATTAAATCACTTAGCAAAAATCGAACTCATGACACCGATTCGTCAGCAAGATGATAGCTAAGAGTCTTACGCTACGTGACCTCGGAGTTTTACCATATATATATATATATATATATACATATATATACATATATATATATATATATATATATATATATATATATATATATATATATATATATATATATATATATATATATATATATATAGTTCTCTTGTTGATAACATGTATTTACCAAGCTTACGTTTGAGAGGAACTAGGCAACACGTGATGGTCACCCAGAGAGCATTGAACTCACAGCAAAAGTGATGGCTTGAAAAACTAATGTGGTAAACATTACCCCATGGCGAGACGAACATACAAATACTTGCCTACATTGACTTATACTGACAGGAATCATGCACTAGTTAGTATCAAATTGTTGCCCAAACAGACTACTTCATCTTAATTTCAATTACTTTCTATCTTAATATAGACCATTGTATGATGCTAGTTAGTGAATAACGCTCGGTATAATCGCATTGAAAATCAATTGGAATCATGATGAAAGGAATATTGTTTAATAAATAATAATTTATAATCTTACGATAAAAACATTGAAAAGGTAACAATATCAAAACAGCCAATGAAATACGAGCTCACAGCAGAAGTGAGTCGTTATGACAATGAATTTGATAACGATCGTATTGAGGTTGGCTTCCATGTAATGCTGTTAATAAAATAGAGACTAACAGTCGTTGTAGCGATGAACAAGTTGTCATTTTCTGATCATTGCATGATTAGTACTTTCACTTTAATCTGCCAATACATCGCAACCATCATATTTCCTATTATACTTCTTTATCTTGCCACTATACCGTCATCAGCACAGATCCTGACAACATGATTAATATGGCCATTAACTGCAGTTTCAGCTACATTAGCGGAGCAAAGAATATTTACCTGGACCATTATCAACCTTACAATTGACGTTAATGACAGCACTGAAGGAGTTATCACTAGCTTCATTTACGATATTGCCTACTGACAGTATTCTTATCTGATTTCTTTTTTCGTTTTTTATTCCTCTTCCCCACCCAATATTTTATGTTTACCATCATGATGCATACGTCAAGCTTTGAAAGATATCAACTGATCAGGAGAAATGCTTCTGAGAAGCTAACCTGATTTTGACGCAGTTCGATTTACCTGATCGTATGTTCACACCGTAGAAAGAGGCGCCCGAATCTATTAACGTACCATCTTGTCTTTTTTTGTGACAACACTCTTCGTTTATTACTTTTTACTGTGAATACTTAGTCATTTAACATTTGGACACAAACTCACAACCAACAACACAGTTTTTTCTATGATTTCTTTGGTCACGGTTAACCAAAAAGTTCACTGAATACAATAGAAAAACATAATTAGAAAATGTGAGGCAGCTAGCTGAGAGTGCAGAGAACTGCCTTTTGGCTCCTGTTAGTACTGGTATTCACTAAGTTCATATCTTACCAGGACAGAAAGCCACCAAACCCATGGTAGTGAGAGCCCTCCTGCTATCATGGAATGAAAAAAGAAACATTTGCATGCAGTAATTGCCGAGTGGCAAAGTCACTATCACCAAAAATTTATACGGGAGAGCCTCTTAAGCGTTTTAAGGCGCCGATAGTAACTTTATTTAATGTTTGACAGGTTTTTCCAAGATATAACACTAATATGGACGCTGTTAGATTTTTTGTGGTGCCTTACGTCTTGATAACCGAAGTAAAAACAATTAAGCGATATAAAACTCAAATTCCTTCAGGCACAGTTCAGAGCTACGTCTGCCTTAGGTCCCTTGCCAAAAATGTCGTTAAGAGATATTGTTATGAAAGGAAAACGTCGTAAAAAGAAATAGTTGTAAATCATGGATACCTGTGTATTATCCTGTCAGATTTGGAAAAAAAACTTATGCTGTTCTTTAATGGAGAAGTGATATAGATATGGAGGTGGGAATCATTCAGATACTCATACACGCAACTGTGTTTTGTCACCATTTATGGCATGCAGTGGACAAGTTATCTTGTAACAATACCTGGTGATTGAACAAAATATAGTGATTATTAGATTTGTGCCTTTTCCAAGTAGAAATGGTCTGATAAACTAGATTATTTGCCTCACTTCCTCAGTGACATGCTTGTTATTTATTTGCCAAGTGTAGCCCAATCATACACGCGATCTTAGTGGAACATTCAACGAAGATTGAACTAAAATACTGGAATTAGCTTACTATCCATCTCACAACGGCATGTGCCCCTTTACTAAGGTTAGATTATACTGGTACAATGTCATTTTGTCAGGCAATAGGATAGACCACGGAGATAAGTGGATTATTACATTTCCAAAGTGTCTTGCGAAACTTGATTACTGTCAACTTCTCCATGTCGAAGTGCGTAATAGTTATCTAATTAATATTATTTAATTTAGGACAATGACATGGGAGTGAAGTACTTAGTGAAGTGTGGACACACTACGCTTGAAAAGTAACACACTAATCATTGCACTAGGTTAGGTGTCTATTCAGCTCGGACTAAAACAAGGCAAAAATTTAGGATACCTTCGATAACTGAACTCACTACGAGGAAAGTGATATGTGAGACTAGCTTGCTAGCTTTTCTCCCGTAGTAAAGCTTGTTATTTTGGATGACATCATTTTAAGGACTTGCAAATCGGATGGACCTCGTTTTCACGGTTCGTAAGACCAGTGCACTGATAATAACTGCAAATCTGAAATTAGAACTGAGTTGAAGGCAACGTCACATTTTCAGAGCGCTCAGCAAGGATACAACTAATAAAATTACGGTAAGCAGTAAATTAGAAATAATCATAAAACTTGCCTTTTTTACGCAATTTAACTACATTCACTGCTGTATATTTCCTTAAGACATGGAAAATCAGTAAAATTCAGATATATCTATTCTGCATTCAATATTCAAGCAATACAAATTTTTATTACTGAACCCAATTCTATGTAAAATGATCTTGCTAACAAAGAAGCCGTATTATGTATCCATAGTCCGTTATGATATTTTAAAAGTTCAAAATTATACAGCAAAAAGTTAAATTAAGAGACAATCAAAGGCTTTAATACTATGCTACAGTAATCTTTGATATGTCCTTGTTGATCTAAGCTAATCTGATCCTGATGAGAAATTCAAAGCATATAAGGAGAAAAGATATCACAATACGTTGCCAAAACGATGTGCGTTAGATAATGACACTTTTCCACGTTTTATAGTTGCATATATCATTGATTCTCGTGGTTCTATAACGATAAACGATTTTTGCATAAACATATCTTGAATTTTATGTACATGCACGAACAAGGTGTTTCATAAAAGGCTCGAACCTTGAGATAATAGGATATAGTAGATGCAAACGTAAATTTTATGCAGCATTATAAGTCCAGTAGTAAAAGTATACTCTGGAAAAACGGTAGTATTCAACAGCTGAAATGGTTTTATTTGAGTATCCCGATTTATTTTCAGCTCTGGTTATTACCGTTTCTGGTGCCGGGCAAAATATGTTTCCAAATAAATGTCTCTTACAAATATATATATATATGTATATGTATATATATATATATATATATATATATATATATATATATATATATATATATATATATATATGTGTATATATATATATATATATATATATATATATATATATATATATATATATATATATATATATATATATATGTGTCTGTGTCTGTGTCTGTGTGTTTGTGTATGTATGTATGTATATATATATATATATATATATATATATATATATATATATATATATATATATATATATATATATATATATATATATAATTTTCAGACTTTCCAAGTTCTTTCACTGCCGTTTTTAGAAAGGAAGGAGCCATTATTGCAGAAAATAAATTCAGAGCCGCCTACATTATGTCACTGAGATCTCGGAACGGCTAAGAATCACCCAACAGGCGGTCCACGGCAAATATAATAAATCTTCTCCCCTTTAGACAGGTGTCTGATACTATTCTTAATTTCCCGTTGTTGGCCATTAGATATCTCGTGAGGACCAGGCGTCATTCATCTCACTGACGAATGTTTCTACTTCCTCGCTACAGTGTTTCAGCCGCTCTGGCCTTTCTGAGCTCAACATCCATTAAATGATTTTTTTTCTTTTTTATAGATAACGTTTCTTGAGCCAAACCAAATCCTTCCAGTTTTTATTATGTAGGCTTCAATCCACCACAGATCACTGACTATTGAATAATGATACCTTTAAATCACATCACTGATTCAAAGGCCTCGTTATTCTACATTCACAACCGAGTCCAATGCGAACAGAACTTCGTCTCAAACGCATGGGAAGAGTAGAATCATTAAGAAGTGTTTTTTTTTCTAGTGTCTGGAAGATCAACGTATGTTTTGCATGTGTAAAGTAATCGGCCCTTATAAAAATTTTCAAACAATGGCTGCAGATATCTATCACTTTACGAACGTCTGCTTTTACAGAAAATCTCAAGCAGCCGAAGGTCTAGAATGTGTCAGTGGGTACCCGTGGAACATCTTGTTTTATTTTATTTTGTTTTCATTAGGATAATCACTAAAGTATCAGAAAGGCTTAAGAAAGTTCATCAGGGTATTTAGCTTAGCAAAAAACTGGCACACACGGATGTTTTAACCTGAACGGTGGGAAGCAACCGCCTAAAATCTTTCCTAATATAATTTAATCGTAATTGCTTTTTCACTCCACACCATTTAGGTGAACAAACGTCTCATAGACGTGCCCTCCTTTCGGATAGTAAGGGAATTAGTTTGAGGATTTTCAGAGATTAATAGAACTTGAAGTGATGAAAAGGTGTATGGAGATAAGTACTCTTTTATGTAACAGCTTGTTCTCCCCGACTAAATTTGAATAAAAGGAATTTAGCGTAAACACAATTTTCAAATGTTTTCTCATAATTAAACTATTAGCATTTGGCATTGTTTTCAATGAGATTCGCACAAAATCTAATAGGAAATGCGAAGTTCTTCCGAGAAATGTCAAGTCATTTACTTAAACATGTCTGAGACGTTGACACAACTTTGCAACCATTGAGAAAGGGACCTTACCTTGTGTATGCTCTCCCACGGAGTTACCCCACCGAAAGTTAAAAACTTTTGCTCTGTGTAACCATCACATTCTCATCCTATTTTTGCAGCTTCTTTGGGAAGATATCACATTACCTAGGTCTGTTAATTTCTGTTAATTCAGGCCTTTGTGGAAAGTGGAGAGGACGCCTGATTCAGTTATAGATCAAAGCCAATGTAATTAGTGACTTGAAAAGGCATAATGGTTCTGATAGTTACCTTTTCACCAGTTTACTGTCATAGATTCATAAAGAAGAATTCTGATCCAAGAATATTGAAGCCATGAAGCTGAACATGCCATCAATAAATCATAGGTAAGTTCGTATAGGAAATAGAATTGCATTATGGATCAAATCCGATGAAGGGAAAAACAGACACACAAATTCAAATATTCCAGTAATTGCAATGAGAGAAACTTGTTCTATTGATTTCAGTAATATTCTATTATTGTACGCATATCAACACATTATGAAATCATTCAATTTCTTAAATGTCATATCTCCTCAAAATTATGCTTACAAGAGAGATATCATGAAAAAAAGGAAAAGAAGGGAGCTGATGAGGATAAGAATTTTCAAAATCAGGTATATTACTGAGAGGGATGAAGTTGACCCATAAACCTTCTTTTCTGTAATAACAACGGGTGGAGGTATGGTAAGCAAAGAAGCTTTCTGCTGAATGGATACATATATGGAATATGATAGATATTATAAGTATTACAAACATGCCAATCGTACTGAAATTAAGTATTCAAACATCTTTGTATTCTTGGATTGATCCTGTCATCGATAAACCAATCAGGTTGCTAACCTTATACGATTAATTCAAGATGCCTTTTGGTGCGATCAATCACGACTCATTATGTTCAATATACTGTACATGCAGAACTTACACACTTGTAGAATCGTGTCAAATTAAGAAAAAAATAACTGATTGGTACAAGTGGCCTGAATTTTAGTTGAATTATCAAGTACTTCCCAACATTCCAGAGATTGATGTTCTAATCCAACTAAATGCAAGAGTATCGAATGGGGATGAAGAAGATATGGATGCATCTTCCCTTTGAAAGACTGGCGTAAAAAAGATGTTTTTATTTCCTAATACCTCTAGAAAATATCAATACGACACGATCATCTACGATCAAAAGGGTAAGATCAAACACTAGAGTCGTGTCAACGTTTTCTTATAAATATGCACAATTAGACATGAATAAAAAATCAGACGTACTGCAAATGTGCTGTAACTTGATTAATCAATACAGATACAACCGTAAACAAATGAAATATCATACATGTTTCCCAGGTCCCCTGTTTGAATTGGTCTCATTTTTTGCACTGATACGGTGGATCTCTTCATCAGAGTTTCTCCATGTAGGTCATAAAAATCTCCAGCGTGAAAGTAGAATAATGTTATTTGAACATCCTGATTTAGGGAGCTTTGAAAAGTACAAAAAAAAATCAAGCCACTGCCACAGTTTTGAACCCACCTCCAAAAATGCCTTTTCAAACAGAGACGTTGGATCTCGCCATTGTATTCGAAGCTGTCGATTAATGAACAATTTCATTTTTTAAATTTGTCCGAATACATCAGGTTGCTTGTTGTGATATAACGAAAAGAAAAAAAAAGGGGAAACTAATGAAAATATATTGCGAGCTGCTTTGTAAAGAAGTGTAAGACTGTTTTAATGAAATCCCAAATATGAATAAAAAACAACAAAAAACTTACGGTTAACTTACGAGTTCAATTTTACAATTTTATTCTCTGTGAATAAAGAATGGCATTTATGTTGAAACATTCAGTTCAAAAATGAACGTACATGTATGAAATAATATATACACATATACGATGCTATCAAGATACACGAAAAACTAAAACCATTATTCTTAGAATGTCAAAAAGAAAATACAAACTGAAAAAGCTTAACCCTGAATGTACTGGAGGTATAAACATTGAGAGTTGACAGAAGATGTCAAGAGGGAAACATATCTTTAAAGCTTATATTTATTTGATGAAAGTGTACAAAGAACAAATTGAGAATATGGGGGAAAGGAGAAAAGAACTGGGTATTTGTGATGCGTTTAAGGGGAGATAATTCACGCAGAGTCAACGTGAGTTGGCATTCCGTGTGTGAATTTGCCAAGATCAATAATGCAATTGGTTTCGTCATTATCTAACTCATCTATGAGATGACGCTGTGGAATTCGGATTCGTGAAAAAAATAGAGGAAAAAAAGAACTATTCAACATCAAAGCGTAGATATATCAAGCAAGAGAAAGTAAACATTTAAAAGAATGGAAAGTGAGAATAACGACTGAAGGAAAAGGAGAGGATAAACAGACGTGTAGAAGCAGTAAAAACTCAAAAAAAAAATGAAGGAATGGTATTAATGGGATGATAGAAAATAAAATACTGATACATTTATGGTTGGCCTTGCTGAGAATGACACAGGCTTAAGTAAAAGCAACAATCGTGGTGATTCTAATTGAGCCATAGATTTCCATACTGGAAAAAAAACACGCCCTTCTGAAAGGATACTCTAAACAGATTACACATTAAAAAAAGTGTTTTGATCATTTCAGATGACTCTTATTTATTCTTAGGTGCTACATTCAGACCATTTTTTTTTTTACACAAAACACGATTTCCACTCTTCAATTATTGAATGTAATGATCTTAATCTAGCGGACCCGTGTTATTTTTAAGGAGAGAAACTTTGGAGAAAAGTCTAAAGAGAATCATGAAAATAGAAGTAATAAACAACATTGAGCTAATTCGTTGTCGAGCTGTGATTATAGAGTCTTAGATTTATAATGTTGATAAAAAAAAAAACGTCTTCATCATGTTCTGAATAACTGAACAAATACTGTTAAATGAGATTTGCATAGTACAACATTCTGGAAATACGGCTAAAATGAGCCCATAAACCAACTGTGTTAAAATTACAAAGCACCCACCACTCTCATTTTAATGGGTTGAAATTTGTGCCAATCAACAATTATACACGAGACAGGAAAATACCGTTTGAATAAAATACTAAGAGTTTTTGTAACTGAATAATAATGACCACCTACATGGTTAGATTTATCAAGATTAAGTTATATTCTTTGCATATGTATTTCATCCTACAATGCGTTTTTTTGTTTTTGTTTCTGGAATAATACTTCTATTCATCTCCATCAACTACGTAGGAGATGTGTGCGTGTGTGTGTGTGTGTGTTGTGTGTGTGTGTTGCTCGTTTGTCTCCTCGATTATCTTTCCATCTGTCCGTCTATCCATATGATGTCCCAGAAATTTGTTCAATGGGTTTAGTCCAAGCAAGTATATCTATCTATCTATCCATCTCTCTCTCTCTCTCTTTCTATACATATATATATATATATATATATATATATATATATATATATATATATATATATATATATATATATATATATATATATATATATATATATATACATATTATCTATGTATGAAGACGAGGCGTTATGGACAATAAACTATTAAAAGTTATGGATTTCATGATAATTACTTCCCCACATTATAGAGGTATGCAGTCCTTCAGTGATTTTCAGTTTTTTATGTGCAAAAAGCGTGCAAGATGGCTATCATTCCGACCAATTTAAACCATTGTAACAAGGGAGATTTTACTATTCCAGATTGTACAACAAATCAATTATCATATTTCACATTAAAAAAAACAGCTCTCTTCAGAATCACAACATATCAATGAAAACCTACGCTAATGAAAGACAAAAGTGATCACCAAAGAAGTTTGTGTTCTTTTGCAGTTGTACTGTAATTCACTTCCACCATGCAGACCCCAAATATAAAATCCCATAATGTTCTCATATGTTCTTCTGTAGTGGTATTCCGAAGTCCAATATCCAATACAGGCAAGGATTTTGATCTCCTGGAATTTATCAAGATGAGTCAAGGATATACACTTTCAAGGGCAGCCCGCAAAGCAAAGTTACTGTGCGTCTTCATAGTTGTCTCATCTAGTTCCACTTGATTTTCGATCTTGTGATTCCCCTTGAAACCCCACACCATCATGACAGGGTTTTACGAGGTCTCTTATCTTTTAATGAAATTTTCATAGATGGGGAGGGTTCTTTGCACTCAAAGATCTGTATCTGTTGTCAGACAGTCAGATTTGCTTCCACCATAGTTCGAGTATACCTAGCAATATATTCCTCAATGTGTGGGACAAAAAAATGCATATTTCAACTTGTTCATCGGGTATTACGACAAACTCTTCATTTGACGTCCAATACAACGATTACCAGACCTTGTTAGACAACTTGAAGTACGATCAATTCATTTGGGAGCTTGTTCAAGGCATAAAAATGGTTGTATTCCTGCACATTCTCCAAATGGATATAAGCAAGGTTCCCCGATATATTAGCCTTGAGGTAAGGAAGTGCGCTCTGGGGGACTATTGAGGGTGCAACTGGCTCTAGCAGCACTAATTCTATCAAAATATGAAAAGGATCACACTAAGGTCACCAGTTGATCACCAGAATAGGTATAGGGTTAAAACAATTCTGAGTTCGAAAGAAATCCTAGACATTTCAGCACTTCAAATCGTGCCATTGTCATTGTAGGCGGGATTTGTCTATTTGATGAATGCACCTTGCCAGGAGCAATAGTACAATCTGCTGCCATCATTTTTTCATCTCTACTGTGAAGCACGAATCGAATGAATCGTGGCATTTCATTTTGTCTAAGTAACATTTGAAGGAAAATAACAAAATATCTTTAAAAATTGAGTAGGCCGATTTTCTTATGTTAGCAGAGCTTTTGTTTGAATTTGGTCTCCAAATAAGGATTCTTTAGTAGGATTCAAATGATGATTTAAGATTTTTTATTATCATATACCTGCCTATACACGCACGTTTATGTCTATCTCCCCCTTTATATATAATTATCTCGGTCTGTCTCTGTCTATGCGTCTGTCTGTCCGTCTGTCCTTCTGTCTGTCTGTCTGTCTGTCTGTCCGTCTGTCCGTCTCTCTCTCTCTCTCTCTCTCTCTATATATATATATATATATATATATATATATATATTTCAATGCAAACGCACACCGAGGAAGAGACACTCACATTCTGAATCACACAAATCAAACACATGTATACACACGTATATATATATATATATATATCAGATGATATTTACATCGGTTGTAAAAAAAGAGAAATTGACGAAACAAAAAGTATCCCAGATTCATGAAAATATATGTTTGGATCTCTTTCAAAAAGGGTCTGCAAATTAAGTGGACGATATATCAAAACACTTTGGATATCTTTCCTCAGTGGAGACAGAGGGAGTAAAGTGTGGACTCACATGGTGAGAGAGAAACATATATAATCAGAGAAACTGGGGCAACTTGGGTGTCACTCGATGTGTCATGTTTCATTTTCACTTTGCATCTCTGCTTTGAACTCGATTTGCACAAACTCAGAGGAGGGGGATATCTGATTTTAACTACATCGCCTGGCCTCACCCGAAGACCAGCGAACGTGAATTTTAGTGCTTTGAAGTTAGAACCACAACTGACCACTAAGGGTTTTTTTTTCTATCATCTCAATAAAAAGCTACGCTTTAATCAGCGACAGCAGGTCATGGGATTTCTTCCAGTATACTATTCAATCCTACTCAAACAAGAAAGATCTATACATCATTTTGGTTCTTGGAAATGTCATAACATATAAGTACTAACAGCACTCAATAAATATTCCTTTTTCATACCACACCTACTTTTCCCTCTTTCTTTCTCTACCCCCCCTGCCCGTCCATCTCTCTCTTTCTCTCTCTCTTTCTCTCTCTCTCTTCCTCTCTCTCTTTCTCTCTCTCTCTCACACTCTATCTTTCTCTCTATATATATATATATGTATATATCATAGCAGTAATAACGGGAACAATGGTATTATACCTGGAACTTCCCGGCGAACACCAAATGACAACCCTCCCGATTAGTTCTCATTTCATAGTATATGTGTATATCTGTGTGTCTGGTAGAAAGACAGAGAGAGAGAGAGAGAGAGAGAGAGAGAGAGAGAGTGTGTGTGTCTAATTCCCATGCATTACTTTTTTTACCGTATAATCGTACCCACTCATACCGAGTTTTTCATCTCCCCGTACCTATCACAAAAATCCAAATTTCTACTTTTTTATGCTATTTCTTCCCAGACTATGTAATTCCTGTTATAATACAATCTTAATAATTCAGTGCTGCAAACTGGAAAACCTCCATTTTCTCATCGCGAATGACCATCATTTCGAACTTGATTCGAACGTCCCCAGAAAAATATGTTTTAATCAATTCCCACAATCGTGTGATAGACCACACGAAAAAGAGAAAATTGCACCCGGGAGAGGAGCCGAGACACTCAAAAGTTACCACTGTCAAGTATGCAGGTGTTTGCAAAAAAGTTTTAAGCAAAATACATAGAAAAAAGTTCCTACCTTCAATTGAATCGGGAAAGAGAAACGGTGCAAACTCTCATTGTGATAGAGGAAAGGAGAAAACAAGAAAGTGAGGTCACTTGGGTGCCACTTAATTTCTCATCTTTACTTCTATCTCAATTAACTTCAGCACGCGAACTCAAGGGAGAGGGTCAGGCTGACGTCTCATTTTAGACATCTCGTTTGGCTTCACTTACTGAGGTGCTAATACAAGTCTTACTACTTAGTAAGCAGAACGAGAACTGATTTACCAAAAGTTGTTTTTTTCTCAAACTATTCCAACAAAAAGCAACGCTTCTATTGGCCATTTGAAGCCATTCGATCTTTTGCCGGTGAACAGTTCAATTTTTTCTCACGCGAGATAATTCCTGCATCAAGTGGGTCCTTAAAAATTACAAGACATAAAGAATATGAACGGTGCTCAAATGATGATAACAAAATTTTGGTCCTCGAGAGATCAACTGGGGTTGAACGCAGCTTGGACGAGGGATTTGAGATATCACCGTGCGGGAAAATTATGCTCCACATAGCAAATTATATTTCATCATCATTGACCTATAGACTAAATCCAAGATTCCCCAGACTCTCTATATCGTGGAAAGCTATTACTTTTCAAAGATTGTTTAATTTGTTACGCCATATTACTTTCTGTCAGCCCCAGTTTCGCATATAATTTTTTCAAGGTCTACGTTGTGATGTTTCGCAATTGTTCGTTATTCTCTCAACAAGGTTATTGTCATTTGAGTTTGTCTAATGAATCTCATGATAATTCTGACAACTGTTATCCTCTACATATATTTTGACGAGGTTACATGTTTCAGCTCCATAATTGGCCTTTGGGAGGATATATTGGACTGAAGGGATCTTCTTGTTCTTGAAAATTGAGCTTGCTCTGATCTTGCTCAAAAGCTTGCGAGTCTTCAGTGATTCTCTGTTTAATTCTTTTCTTTTCTCCAGGATTCAATGGAGATTCGTTATCCAAAGTAGATGTAGTAGTCGACTTTCCTCAGCAATGGGTTTGTTACCACTGTTTCTTCACCATAATATGTTTGTTGTGCATGGCATTTCTTTGACTGAAGTCCATGCAGAGACCAATTTGCTTCCTTCATTAAAATCATCAAAAGTTATTTGAACACCATGAAGTTTTCCAGCGAGAAACGATATAATGGGCAAACCAAAGTTTATTCAAATATTTGCATTCGATTTTGATTCTTTTCTCTCAGTCCAAGTTATGGATGAATATCTCGAAGCACACTGTAGTTTGGGGCCGGCAAGTATTTCCTTAATATACCCCTTCTTTTAGCAAAAATGACTCAGAGACTTCACAAAACTTTTTGAGGGAACTACTGTGTTGGTAAATATGCAGCAACATTCTGACATATATAGGGTGAACATCTTGCAGTATGATTCATTAATGACCTTTGAGATTTCAACTCAGTAAAAGACCTTCTTCAAGTCGACAAATGCTACAGGGAATGACATTTCATATCTTGCAGCTTTCTGTTTTTAGTGAATAACTGAATGTAGCTGGTCAGTAGGAAGGTAGCTACTCTTTAAACCATCTAGTATCCGTGGTTGGTTTTCATTAAGTGTTTCAGTGATTCGGTTGGTGATCAAATATCTTATTCCATCTTTTATTTGTTTGCTTCTGATAGTCTTTTTTTTCTCTCTCTTCATGTTGTCACTGGCTCAAGATTTCTGAGTATTTTGGTTCCTTCTGAAATTTTACTGATGGTTTGTTTGCCCTTTGGCACAAATATATTTGTGACTTCAATTACAGAGGTTATTATCTTCTTTCATGTTCTTTTCTGGTCCGATGGACTGTTCATGACTATTTTTCTGTTCTAGTTGGTGGGATCGAAGTGGCTCTTATCAACACAGAATAGGAGTTATATTCGAAACTCATAAAATCAAACAGAACGTTAAATTAACTTTCATTATACTTTGAATTACCCCTCCCATGTCATCCTGTTCTGTCCGAGAGGGCTGGTCGGTTTGATTCGTTTTCAATGTAGATTGACAAAGGGAGAATGAATCTGGCTGAAAATGTCAGCGAAGTATCCGAGGGAAATATATATATTCATTCAGATACTCGTAATGGTTTTGTTGAACAAGAATCATTTACAATTCCTATCAAAATATTTTAAGATCATGTCCAAGAAGATGTTTCCTTACTTCTATACAAATATTTAAAAAGTTGAAACAATGAAACTTATCTGGTGAATAGGAATAAAGTAATTTTTACAAAAAATTTGGTACATAATGTATAGAGGAATTTTTTACTGCAGCAATCAAATAACTATTATGCTGAAAAAGTAAGGTCTTGGTTGATGCACAGATCATCTCTGTTTGAACTATATTGGCCTCCGATGTACATTACAGAATACTTTGCTTGCTGTCAATTGGTCAAATTGCAATACGTCTTTTAATTAAAGTTGCCAATTTAGATTTCGTTTCTGTTCTTTTCTCCACTCAATTAGAATTTGTGTGTTTTTACAGTATTTAATTCAATCTAATCGTAAAAGTCAATATTTCCTCAAATACATTGAATGTTTTCGATACAATTTTATCATAGGGACTTCTCTTTTTGTTTTTCAGGTGAGCATTTTCATTTTACTTTTGCAACGATTTTCAAGTAAGTTGGTTATCCTTTTTATTTAATTTTGGATACACTTGCCTAAATCATCTTCTTGAGATTCTCCTCTGTTCGTGTCAAGATTTTCCTGTGGTTGTTTTTTCTATTTTTGCAATTTTTTTCCAGAATATATTCCATAGATTTAATCCAAAAGTTGAGAAAATGCAAGGAGAGCAAAAGATAGAATTTCGTCTAATGATCGTGAGAACCAGTATGAGGGCGATTTTTATATGATGAATATTGAAAAAAAAAGATACACATGGAAAGGAATATCAATTTCTGAAATTATATATATATATATATATATATATATATATATATATATATATATATATATATTTGTGTATATATTCATATATATACATATATATATATTTATACATATATATATACATACATATATATATCTGTATATATGTATATATATATACATACATATATACATATATACATATATATGTATATATATATATATACATATATATATATGTATATATATATATATATATATATGTATGTGTGTACGTATGTATATATATGATAAAAGATGAATCACATGAAAAGTATCAATAGATTTTTATTCTTTTTGAAATATAGTAGGTTACGATTATCGGTTTGTGGTTGCGAGAACTTCAGAATTCTGTTGATACTCATTTATACCCTCTCTCAATAGATATTCTCAAATCATGGATAAGTATGTTATGCAGTTTACATTTGAAAGTATAACTTAGATTCAGATGCACAAGAGTAACTTTTAATTTTGTGAGGGTAAATTTCTCACCGAACTCAAAACCCTCAGGATTTTCTCAAATAAATCAGCTGTAGACAGGAATATGGATATATGTATTTTTAACTTTAAAAAAAGGAAATAAATATGAACTTAAATTAAGTGATATATATCGATAGATTGAAGAAGATGAAAGTTTTATGTTTTTCATTCCTTGTTAGATATCAAGAATCAAATCATTTGAAAAAAAAATGAAATCACTATCACAGGAACATTTCTAAATTCTTTACAGAACTTAAAGAAAAACAAAGTCCTGATAGTAAAAATAATCTGTTGTAAATTTTTGATGTTGGCAAACATAATTTGATAAGAAAATCTGAAATAAAGAAATCATTGATTAGTATAGATTTTTTCCTGAAGAAAAAAAAAGAATTAAATTGATTACATACATTTTGGCAATGAACTGTGATTTTTACTTTGTTGGGTATGAAAGTCTGAAATATTCCATTGTTGTTTCATTTTTCAATGATATATATATGTATATATATATATATATATATATGTATATATATATGTATTACTGTGTTATTGTGTTATATATATATTTATTTACATATATATATACATACACACACACACACACACACACACACATATATATATATATATATATATATATATATATATATATATATATATATATATATATATATATATATATATATATATAAACACACGCACATAAACTCTAATATTTGAAACTTTTGTTTGTTCCTGTCTTCAACCTGCAAAACATACATGACCCACTGACCTGGCAGATATTCAATGATAATTGACCTCAAACGTTTGAGTTCATTAGAGGTCACTAAAGGTGATTTCTTGGTAATCGGTTCTGAACATCAGGAAATAAATTTATATTAGGATTTTCGTTGTTCGTTCTCCCAAGAGATCAAATAAATATTAATCAGTTCTTAAATAAGTATGTCTTTTTGTCGATTATTACTACTTTTGCAATGCGGCAGTGAGATAATTTAATAGTTACACTGTTAAAAAGTCCATGGAGTGTTTTGTTTCCTCTTCCTCTTTTCCCCTTGTTTAAATGTCCAACGTGATACACTTCATATTGAAAGCTAGTTTTTCTCTATCCATCTGGGAGTGAACACTGCGTATTGGAAGTTGAGATTTACTATGTAGATAATGGTTTTTCCTTGTGCTTTGTTTTGGTTGTGTAATAAAGAATTTAAAAAAAACACACATCTAACTGTTTCGTCTAATTTGAGGTTCTGTTTTCCGAGATCACCTCCTGATATCCCTGCCGATATCTCTCTCTCTCTCTCTCTCTATATATATATATATATATATATATATATATATGTGTGTGTGTGTGTGTGTGTGTGTGTGTATTATTCAGAAATGGATGTATATTTGACCGTGTGAGTATGAATTGCATTTTATTATACATGTTATTACCAGTGAATGACTAAGCAATATAGATGGAATAAAAAAAGTTAAGAAATTGGCCATTGCAGGAATCGAAACTGTAGCTGATAGGGCAGATGCATCTACTTTGAGTTGCTGTTATCATCGAACTTAACAGCTGCCGGTAATACAGAAGCCCAAATAATTGATTTAATTCGGAAATCTCATCTTGTTCACTCAATGTCTATAGCTGTTCTACTCGTCTCTTTCAATGCAAAGATAATGTTTTTGATGAATATATATCCATTTTTTGTCCTGGTTAAAGGATACATACATGATATTATAACGGGATATCAATCTAAATAAGAGTTTCAATATGATATTACGCAACTTTAGTCATATATATCTGTGTGCATGTGTATCAATGTATATGTATACCTGTGTACGCACGTTTGTGTATCTGTATACCGATAAATGTCCAACACGTGTACTGACTTGTGAAAATGATATTATAATGTATGCAAATCTATAACTGTGCACAATTATAAACCCTTTTCAATTTGGATCTATGTTCTTCAACATGGTTATGCAACTCCACGAAGCGCAACTTGGCCAAAACGAATAAAGCAATTACGTTTTTCCGTCAAAATGGAGCCAAGCGAGGTTAGAGTCTTAGCAGCCATCCTGGTTCACTTTTTATTCAGCGTGGTTTTGGAACAAGTTCCAGTACTGATAAATGACGTAGACATCATGTCTATCCACACACGTATTAACTGCAACCCTTCGAATACAAAGCAACTTGGGGCAAACGCTGAGACCATTCGGTAGCTGGTCTGAAAATTCGTTTGCTGCCCTTCAACTGATAACGTCCTGCTCTACTGAGGCCAAGGAATTGTTGGACCTGGAAGCCAGCTGAAAGAACACATATATCTTCTACCAACCTGACCAATAGATGAGAGTAATACCAGTATTCTGTCTCAACCGGAGAGGGACATTGAAAACGTTCATGGATTTTACCTACCCAAATTTTGTCATATCCTCTACCACCAAGATGTACAAAGAAGTAGACAACATGTAGTCAATAGCTAACAGAGCTTTTAGTATATCGCATACACCTAATTGAGGTTACAAAAACATCAGTAAACACACACAAACGACAATTCTCGAGGCCATCGTGCTGCTTAATCATTTTCATGCCACAAATTCTGAGCAATCCACTACCACCCTCCATGCTTTCTTCAATGATTTCATCAACATTGCTTCTGCATCTGCATCATCATCATCATCATCATCATCATCATCATCATCATCATCATCATCAGTGTGCTCCGAAAGGGCAACAATACAAATATATTAGAGAGCTGAGTTCCACAAATACTGAGATTAAGCTACAAGAGATGACTATGCATTGATGGATATAATATTTTGAAGGTACGCCTATTCAGCAAACTCGTCCCTGGCCGGTGGACAAGAGCGTGTTTTCTTTTATTTTTTGGGTTTTTTTTTAGCCTATGCCTTGTGGGCGTGTGTCCCGTAGGAGTAGCAAAACGTTTTGTTTTTTATATTGAAGAACGTTTCATCAATTGACTTCTTTGCCGAAAAGTAATTTTCTTGAAACAACTTTTCATCGAAATACTTTCCAAATGTAATTAAAAATCTTCAATTCGTATCAATGGAACGCTGTTTCGACTCTGAACGACATTACATCGAAATGAAACCTTTGAAGAACGACATTTCATGAAAGAAACTGTCAATTTTAGAGAAGGCTCCCTTTTTTTTCTTGTTTCTTTTTCAGAGAGGAATCTCAAATTCAAAATATTTCCAATTTCAGTTCATTTTAATTATCAATTAATCGGTTTTTTCTATAAGGAGTCGCACTGATCAAAAGTTATCTGATGAAATATTGTTAGTTTGATAGAAAAAAATTATTCAATGAAATGTCATTCGATAAAAAATTGCAGTACTCTCATAAGAGATTCAAAAACTCCTCAATGAAGACCCTCAAATTCTGTTGAATTGACCAGTACCTGTAATTAACAGGGGCTGTTGACACCAATTCATAGTAAAATTTGACATTGTGGGCCACCTCTCTTTCTGAAGCAAACCACAGAAGAAAAGCAGAAAAGATGTGACAGCATTAAAAAAACGTATTGCTATAAAATATTCTCCAGATTTCAATATGGTGTCTTTGCTGCAAAACCATAGTTTGCAAAGCAAAACCCTCATAGCACGGGCCTTGCAACACGTCTCGATTGAAAAAACATTCTCATTTCTTCCCAGAATTTTGCATTTGGTCTGCACGTACTGCGTATATTGTCCCATGGACACCAATTTCTTAACCTATGGCCCGATCTGTTATCACAAGTCAATGTTTATCTTTCTGCATCTGTCAACGCTATCACTAGAATTACTCTTTCTATCTATCTGCTCAATTTAAGTTGGTTGTGAATCCAATTTGTAAGTTTCCAGTTCGCTATCCATAGGCCATTGCAGGTAACATGTATTCGTTGAATATATTACGCTTACATTTGTAAAACAATCATCGATATCTGTTTATCCTAAATTCTTTCAAGCCAATTATGTTCCGTCGCCTCATTTTGTTCCCAAGATCTCTCTCTAACTTTAGTAGTTTGTCTAAGACAGCGTATTCACTGACCTTTTCTAAAGCCTAGCTTTCTGTTCGGGTGTTTATTTTTGTTTTTTCGGGGGGTGACTATCACTGACTATCACTTCGTTTTCATCTTTTCGTTTTTAAACCCACTTTTGTAATTTCCCTATTCGTATCTGCAACATATTTGTTAATACTTTCAAATCATCATGAAAACATCAGCAAATATCAAATGGTTTAGATATTAATGTTTATTGCCATTACTTTTTTCCAATCATTCCAATGCAATTTTCGTAAATGTTTTCATAGTTTGTTATGTAATTCATGCTAACACCTGCTTTTAGCAGTAAGTTGAAAACTGTTGTGTCGTTTACCCAATAGAATCTGTTTCCATAATCTACAAAATCCTAGCAAAACGGTTTGTATTTTCCATAACTCCTCATTGGCTTGACATATCTTCACTGAATGTTTGACTAACTACGTACTCACACACACACACACATATATATATATATATATATATATATATATATATATATATATATATATATATATATATATATATATATATATATATATATATAGATGACTGCTTACATAGATATGGATATATATGCATATATATGTGAGTATAACTCAACAAAGGAATACAGATCTGAATGATGATATTCATTGATTTTTACGTGGATATGTTCACGGACACACCAAGAGTTTTGATAATTCTTTATTAAATCTCTGCCTTCCTGTCTTTTTACCTCTCTCTCTCTCTCTCATTTTTCCCCCTCTCTATACCTCTATATGTATATATATGAGTATGTATATATATATACATATATATATGTGTGTGTACGTGTGTGTGTGTGCATGTGTGTGTGTGTGTATGAGTGTACGTACGTGTATTTATAAAAAAACACATGCGTATGTATACATGCTGCACACCAACAGAATCAATGTGAAAATAGACTGATGATGTTAGATTGCTTTAGAGTAAGAGCGAGACCGAGTGGCACAGGAGACAGGATTTTCTACGCAAAAATCTCATGTTTCAATATTTTAAGGAATTCCTTTTCTTCTTTCCCAAGTTACAATCAACATTATTCTCTCAGTTTTTTTTCTGCTCAGCTTTTGCACACATTACTGATTCAAATCTAGTCGTACACGTATTCTTAAAAGTATCGATTTTAGCTCTACTCTAGTAATGAAGAATTATCTTACTGTTTAGTAAAGAATACGAAAGCAGAATTTCTGAAAGTAGAGGTTGTAGATGAATTTGGCAACCCCGTACCAAAATATAAAAGAAATCGTTGCTTATTGGACACACCACGTTAATACCACCAAGAATTGAAAAGTACCATTATGCAGAACATTTAAGAAATTGTGCTAAGTTCTTTGAATTCAGTCCCCCCCCCATATCCTTCCACAACGATAGCCATTGTGCTTACGATGTGCATGTCTTGTTTGTAAACTTATTTTTTTAATCGAGGTGTTGGTGTCTTTTCCTACTATGTTCAATGCCCGATTTGTACCAATTGGTTGGTTGCTTCTCCATGTGTTGTCATTTATAATACCCAGTGAACAACTCATTTCAAACTTTGTTGACTTTTCGTGTATTATCATTCGCTCCATAGTCAGGCGTCGTGCTGGTTATGTATCCTTCATTGGACAATGTATGAAAAACTTGTTTATTTTCTTGGCAGGTTGTTTTTTATGGGAATGGTAATTTCTTCTCACCACTAAAATCACTAAAATAATATTCCCTGACAAAAATTGGTTAATGAGTTTGGTTGTGAAATCAGTTAAAGCCATCCAACAGAACAGAATAAAAACCCTTCCAAGTCGATCAAAGTTTTTAAAAAAAACAAACACATAGACTTTGGCATCGGTTACTTGTATTACTTACTGATCACGCATATTATTACGCTATTAATTTTGATTGAATCGGAAAATGTCGCATCACTATCTGGTTCTTCGGGTGTTCCTCACATTTGAGACCCTTCCCAAAAGACATATTTATTTGTCCTTGGTGATAACAAAAATGGTTACTCAAACTCTCCCCCGCAGTTACATAAAATACCATCAATTCAAAATGTTTAAAAGATAACAGGATTACAAGTAATAACCACGAATGGTATTTATTTTTTTAATTTATATCTCTCTTAAGGGCTGCTTTGATGTTGAGATACATCCAATATATGGAATTTATTGCAATTATATGAAATAAATAAGGAACTATTCTATGATTATTCAATATACCTGGACTTGTTTTCTTCGTGTAATAGAATCATTGTGATATAGACAATTGTATTACCTGCGCACAAATTGTACTGGGAATTGTTATATTCTCATGGCTAGAACTTTTTAATGGTACTGCACGAATCTCCCCACAATGTGCTGTTTTTACTGTGTAATGGTGTAAAATAAATAAATGAATAAACAGGATTCTGATCATTAATTTATTGATTAATTGCTCGCGGATACAGGGTTTTAAAATGTGAAAAAAATATGGAGAATAGGAAAACACTGAAAAATTCTATATTAAGATAATGTGCGATATATTGACTATAAATAAAGAAGCAAGTGCTCTGTTGATTTTATTTCTCTTTTAAATCAAGGGATTTCCATCACTTGATGCATTTATTTTAAACTTGATGAAACATTCAGCCTCCGCTTATTCATTCAACCCGATGGGATTGAGTGACGATGTCCTTCAACGTATTCCTATTATTCACAACGAATAGGCTGCATTAAGTGGAGTCAATCTGAATATTTGCTTTTGTTAATATATATATATATATATATATATATATATATATATATATATATATATATATATATATATATATGTATAATGTCCGCCGAAATCACTCACACACTTTAGAACTTCGTTAACTATTAATTTATTTTCATAATGACCTTATTTTAGAGGAAGAATTAGGAATCACTGTTAGAGACGGTAATTCAAATGAATACATGTGATTATTTCAGGGTCACTGTGTGTAAATCAATGCTGATGAATAAAATGAATCAGGCATAATGCATATTATGCGATAGCACAAAAACATAATGTTACACTCATCAAAGCATGACATGTATGCATAACATCGCATGGATCATTAACATTAGCGTGTGAGGGTAAGAGCATTGGGCAAAATTGTGTCAGTGCTTTTTGATGAGCCCTTGTGTTTTCATCCCATTTCGGCAAATGAAAAACGATGGCCGAGGAGGCAATTCAAGTCGACTTCAGAGAAGCATCGAGGGAAACATATTTCATGATTACAAAGGAGATAAAGAGAGAAATTTAATGGGTATAGTGGGAACACTCTACCAGGCACAAAAGAAGCTATTGTATAGTCAACATTTCAAAATTGTCCAGAGATGGATGGAATATTTTAGTTCCCTTGCATCTGCTTCATATAATCCAAGCACTCATGTGCATATAAACAACTGGGCACCACATCTAATCATAATCACACACATACACACACATACATGATAATAAACAATATTTGCGTCATTCACAGACAGCTGTTTCGTTTTATTATTATGTGGCGATGGACTATCCAATATCTCTCCCCATACTGCACGGTAGGATTAAAACCTCAGCTTTGGACCCAGAAGCAGATATTCTACTCCTGACTGACGCAGAATTGGACGCACAAATCCCCATCCATCACAATGACCAATTCCAGTGCTCACTTCCAGATATATACGCAATGATATTTTGAGTTTTACGATGATACAATAAGGCATATACATATACATACCCCCACATTTATATATCTATCTATATATATATATATATATATATGTGTGTGTGTGTGTGTGTGTGTGTGTGTGTGTATGCATGTATGTATGTTTATATGTATCTGTATATGCATTATTGTAAGATTGTAAAACTAAAACTATTCTGAAATCAATCTTATCCTCATTGCGTCCCCCTTAATGTGGCCTTGTGCCATACTGATACATATATGTATATATCCTATAAATATTGGAGGAAAACACATTTAATACTTACTAAATTTAACTGTATGATTGTATAAGCACGAAAAAACATATGTATATTCGGAATCGGTAAGATAAAGGTTTCGATGCTCTCGTCAATATCTTTCAAATTAATTCATAACTTCAATATCAATTTATCAAAACATTCACACATATATATATTCGTGTGCGTGTGTGTGTGCATGCACGCAAGCGTGTGTGTGTGTGTGCATGCACGCAAGCATGTGTGTGTGTGTGCACGCACGCACGCGCGTGTGTGTGTGTGTGTTAGTGTAAATGTCAGTCTTTCTGTATGTGTTTGCTTGTGTATAAATACTTATATGCCAAAGCATTATGACCGAGGACATCTAGCAAGAATTGTATTTACTCTCTTGTTACGGCAATGCATCCCAGGATCAGAGTATGTTGAACTGGTTTTGAGTTCGTCATATTGATCTCTAGAAAACTGCAGTCATGCAGAAGAAAAGAATATTCATGCTACTGTTAAAGGCAAACTTTTTATGGCAAAAAAGACTAGGTCAAAGTATTAACAGAAAAAAGTAGGGCTTGCTGCTGCTAATAATTATCGATCGTTGTGTGTGAAGGTAAAATCACCAATCACCGACAAAACATAATGCAGCCAACACCTATTGATGCAGAACGAAAATGGAAGCCTTTCTGCCAAAGCTGAGGCAAATGAAATACTACTGTGACATCATTGACCGATATGTTAAAAAAATCGCATCACAACTCACAGGTTGCGTATGGGGCTACGTAATCTACAAACAATGCAGAGTATCAATGCTGAACAAAGTGCATCACTGTAAGCGAATTCATTGACCACATGAATGTCTAGTCAATGATCTTGTCTTTTCTTGCATGAGCAGGACGGTAAAGTAATTACTCGTTTTCAAACTGGCGAATACTGAGTTGGGGGATCAAACCAGAATGCACTGCGGCAACATAACTAGCCAGTAGATAAAGTACAATTTTTTTAATGAAAATCCTTCCAAAACTACTTATTCCTAAAATTCATGTGAGATGGATGTACACACACGTGTTTTTAGCTCAGATAATTGCAGTGAGGATAACAAACCAACAGTGAATTCACCAGCACATATAATACACTGTATGGTTATATATATATATATATATATATATATATATATATATATATATATATATATATATATATATATATATATATATATATATGTGTGTGTGTGTGTGTGTATGTATTCAAGATGTAACCAAATTATTGCCCCCCTTGCTTCAATAATCAATTGTGTAATCTTCATTCTTGATAATTGCCTGTAATTGTTTTTCATAGGCTCTTACAAAATCATCGCATACATTGACAGGCATCTTGCTCCATTCTTTCTTTTGCAATGATATCTACTTCCTCCAAAATTGAAAGACTTGAAACTTGTACTCTCTTCCACATATGAGTCCATAAATGGTCAATTGAGCTCAGGTCAGGCCTGTGTGCATGGCATGCCGATACATTATTTTGCTGCCATCTAAGTATTTTGCAACAATTTGAGCTGTGTTTCGGGTCATTGTCAGTTTTGAATGTCCATTGACGCCTCAAAGATAGCTTTCAGACATTGTGTTATATTGTTATTTTTAGAATATTCAAATACTTATGTACTATCATTTGTTGTCCTGGTCTATGGGGAAAAAACTGATTGTAATGCTTGTACCAGCGTTTTTAATAGTAAGGAAGGTATTTTTTCGGTTTTTCTTTCATGTTTAAGTGGCTTTTAGCATAAACTCATCTGATTTTTAGGTGTTTAGACTCGAACAAAAGAGTTATTCTTTGATTGACAAGCTCAAAGTGATTGTTTCCGTCGATACATTCAATCCTGATGTCTTTACATCAAAGTCCTATAAATGAGGATTTCTCCAGCCATCTATAACAATTTCCCTCTCAATTCTCTAAGAAACTATTTTGCCAGTCTGTAACTTATTCTCCTCACAATGAGTAACATTGTCTTGATGATACTTTGAATTATTGATCTAGGATTATGTAAATGCAAGGAAAGTGCAATGTATCCATCACCTTAGTAGTATGAATCAGCGATCTTTATTAGAAGCTTTTTGTCTAGTTCAGCTGTCTTGGACATAGTTACAGAATTAAATAATCATTTCATAACGTGCAATTCACATATAGTCTTATTCAAAACCGTCTAGCATTTTATAAAACTAGGTGAATACTACTTCATTTTAAAAGGGTGATTGCTGTAAATATCAAAAATACGTTACAATTACTACAGAGATACATTTATTGCATAATTAGAGATGCAAAATTATGGGCTGCAGAATTTTATCTGATATAATAAATCAAACTTTTTAGAAGATTCTGAATAAATAGGGAATAAAATATCTTTGGCAATGTAGTACTAGCAAATATTAGCGCCCCGTCAAGAAAAAAGACGAATATTCATTAGGGGTGAATACTTCTGAGCCCAAGGATATATATATATATATATATATATATATATATATATATATATATATATATATATATATATATATATATATATATATATATATATATATATATATATATATGCAGTACAAATCAGGCTAGCAGTATAACATAACATAATGATATATCAAAAATATAAAGCCACTTCTGAAATGTAATGGATTTATTTCATAGAGTGCTCGATGCATATAGCTTTTTACTCTTGAAGTTTGGTTGTTTTACAGTAAAGCTGGAAATAGATATGGAATGTGGAATTGCTGCACAAATTAGCTCACGTTTCTGCCCTCTTCGGGCCTCATCATTCAGACGAATATAAGCTAGTCTGTGTATCAAATCAACATTCTACCTTATATATATATATATATATATATATATATATATAGATAGATAGATAGATAGATAGATAGATAGATAGAGAGAGAGAGAGAGAGAGAGAGAGATAGATATCGTGGGTATGAAAAAAATCCTCTAAATAAATTTGATAGTCTCATTCTACATCCACAGAACTAATTTCATTCTCAGAGAAGAATTCCTCAATATTCTATCTTTTATTCCTCATAGTTCTTAAATTTCACCATTGATTCTGTTTGTTCTAATGATCAGCTAATGAGAGCAAATCTTCGAAACAGCGGAAGTTATTGTCTGGGAAGAAACAGGCCCGGGGTCTCAAATTTTGCCAAAGAATCTGTTTAAACGGCTAGAAGACGTGACTAAACATACTGAACCTCTATTCATTCCACTTTGTTCTCAGGGCCATAATCACTTTTTTCTGCATAATATCTCTTCTGCTCATCTACTTTATGGCCTCTTTATTCATTATTTGTTATATTGTTTGTTTTATTATTTATTTGTTTTTTGTTTTTGTTTTATTTGTCTTGCTTAGGTTTTTGTTTCTTTGCTTCCTGGAATATCGTTCTGGGACATTGATGATGCTATGGCTAATAAGGTTTCTCAACTTTTTGTTTGGCAATTAATTGAATTAACGATTAAAAACTGAGTACGAGCTGTGAACGTATTTTTCATTTTATTTCTATCAAAACAGTGATGCACTATTTTCGATGTTCTAAAACGGTGCTAATTCAAACATTGACTAATCTAGAAGGTTCTTGTATGATCGACATTTTGGATATCAATTTGAGTAAAGCATTATCGGTAAAGATTTTTTTCTGTTGAGTTTCTTTCGTCGCTTGGTCATTCAACTTGAGTACTATTTCTGGTTAGATATCAGGCTTAGATTAGTTTGACAAAAGTTTACCACAGTGAAGCTCTGAAATGTAAAGATACTTTTGTTTCCGAATAATGCTAACCAACACCAGCACGATCTAATTATACTTAATTACTGAACTTACGTGAGCACCACACAAGCTGTGACACCTGTTTGCTCTCTTACGTTCCAAGTCAAATGATTAAAGGCCAAGATATAATTTGTTAAACTGTTTGTGCAATTGTGTTACTTAAAATAAAAGCTTGGTTTAAAGGCATGCAAATGTCACCTTTTCTTGTCCTTGTTAGAATCATTAAGAGAAATAGAAACACATTCGACACTCGCCATCTTATTTCAATACATCCTACATATAATGTGCATAGGACACGTTTTGGATGTAAATGTCCAACTTTAAATACTTATTGGTAGATCATGGTGAATACCATGTATGTTGTTTCAAAAAAATAAGTTATTAATTCGGTGAGTGGTTGGCTCGTCGTAAGTTTTCACCATATTGTCAGATGACATGATTGACCTGATTTTTATGGCGTATGATGTGGATGTTAATTTACCTGGCGTGCTTGATCTTTCTACCAAGTAACTGAATTGATTTAGCATCGGATTCAATTTTGAATTTCGTCCGTAACTACGGGTGTTCATTTTGCTATAATGCCACTGAGAAAAAGGTATTTTGCTTCACTAACTAGTCTTTTACGGTCCACTTCCTTTGTTCCCATCGTTACTATTACTGTCTCATCACTAGCATGCCACAATGATTGATTGAAAAGAGGACAATTTGATTATTTCCTGTTTTTGTAACCACGACAACCAATACTGGAATGGAACTGAGATCACAGTCACGACATGCAACATTCCAAATGCTCCGAATATTTGTGGGTGTCTGCAGCCTTTTCCAATGTTCAATGGGGAGCAAGAGGATTTGTTCCGAAAGGAGGGCATATATCCAGACAGTTTTGTGCTAAAATAAGAGAATGAAGAGTGCCTAAGCTGTCAATATTCAAGGTGACACCTTGATGCCTGACCTTAAAAGGTTTCTACTTTTCAAATCATTTCACCTTCAGTGAGAAAGCATGATCCGAAGAGGGTGCAGAGAGTAACTTCCCTCTTTAAACTTCCCCAGTGGAAATTCCTTATATGTGCAGTGTCCGGAAAAGATGTGTTGATTGCATTCATTACCACCACTTTTTGTTAACCACTCAGCATGCTTTAATGATACATACTAAGTTCAAGTCTGAAAGGCTAAAATAGTAATTATGAGCAATACAGACAACCGTCGATAACACTTAATATCTTTTTGTTAGATGTGTATTTGGATGTATCGATAAGATTATTATCTAAAATTAGTTGCTCACCATTATTTAATTATTTGCTTGAGTATATTCTTTGGTAATTATTTTTCCACCTCTCAAATATTGCTGAAATCTTTCAAGATGGATTAAATTGAGAGATCCAGTTGATAGATTAATTTGTGCTTGGTATAACAGAAAATATATCCAACTTTGACATGTTTTTATGATTCAATATTTGTCCATATATGGTTTGAGTCTTTTTTTCTAGGGGTTCTAAATAATTAATTATTCTACTTGTCTCTTGTTGTTATTCGTAAGTATTTATATATTCATATAACTTTAAAGCTGATGGGAGATAAAATACTTTAATTACTCTGAAACAATTGCAATAACGATTTCTTGCTGTATTTATCAAAGTAATTTGCAAGAAAACTTTACGAAGAATTCAAGAAAAAAGTTTATCAGCTCATGATTGGAAAATCTTTATACTACGAGTAGTTAAATGAATATGATCCAAGTTACTTACAAATTGAAAATATGATTATATATATATATATATGTATATATATATATATATATATATATATATATATATATATATATATATATATATATATATATATATATATATATATATATATATATATATATACATACACACACACATACACACACACACACACACACACATATATATATATATATACATATATATATTTATAAGTATGTGTGTGTGTGTGTGTGTGTAGGTGCATGTATGTATGTATGTAAGGAAAGAGAGAAAGAGAGAAAAAGAGCAATAGGAAGATATATAGAGGAAACAGACAGAGGGAGAGAGTGAGAGAATGAATGAAATAAAGGAAGAGAGAAAGATAGAAAGAATGATAGATGGAACTGTATTAAATTTCCATATCACGAATATAGAGTACAAAATCGTTACAGTTAATTGTATTATCCCGGTATTTCTCTAATATCGACTACTAAATCCTGCTTACTGCATCCAAAACACACGAAACAAAACGATACAATGTAGACTATTTATCCATGTTCACTGTTTGTTTGTTTTTTCAAAAAAGGCAATACTTTAAATGTATAAGCCTAGCCTATTGCACTGAGAATCAACAACACAGTACGTATAATGTTAGCCAGAATCTTTCCTCACTTTTCTAACCTGTAGTCGCTGTAATTTTTCATCCATTGTCTAGATTGAAAAAGTATATTCATCAAACATTTATCTGCTCGAATCATATTTTTTTTCACAAACGTCACAATCGCATCTCCTTCAAATCTTAACCAGCATTTTGATGAAATTTGATGTATTGAACAAAAATCCCATCCTCGAAAAAAGAAAGAGAAGAGGACAGAAATCCGATGGCTGTTTAATTTGATTCTTCTTTAATGCTGAGTTGATGCCACTTGCTAGAAAAATAAGTCAGACTTATTGTTGAATAAGTGAGGTACCGATGTCAAAAAGGATGTTCGACTTATGTGAAAAAAGTGTCTGGTTTATGTAAGAATTTTATCAACATTTTTTTTAAAGCAGTGATGTGGTGGATAATTAACAGGTATTAGTTAAAGAAAGGGAATAGCGCTTATTCCAAACAAAGTAAGCAGGAACAATGTGGGGTAGTCAGATTTAAGATAAAATGGGAGAAGGATGAGAGGTAATATGTTAAAGTTGTAGGGGAAGAGTTAAGGAAAGGGGATGAAGGGATAAAAAGTGGATTATTAATAAAAAAAAGTGGGGGTTTGTTTTGAAAATTTGGCATATAGATGGAAATGAGTTCCGTTTATGTTGAAGAGAGGGGGGATAAATGTTAAAAAGGTTGGGGAGTTATTATTCTGCCCGATTGAATGAGAGTAAAAATGTTCCAACTCAAATTTAACCCTTAAAAAGAGGAATAAAAACTTCATCTCGTGCTTTTGATCTTTCCTTTTAATTTTGTCTTCAATTTCCACCCCTGAAAGTGGGAAGAGAAATTCCTTTTGATTTCGACCCATGATATAAAGTGAACAGAAGATACCCTTTCATCCTGAAAGTAAAAAAAAAGCCCATTGATTTTCACACCATAGAAATTAAAATAATATTTGCATATTGTTCCTGGGGGAAAATATCCCCTTTATTTTAACCCCCTATATGTGAAAAAAGAATTCCCTTTGATTTTGACCCGTTACAAAGGGAAAAAATCGACAGGAAGGGGTTTTCTATCCAATTTTATGGATCATAAGCTAGAAGGAACATTTTGCTCACTTTCAGTTGTCAAAACTGGGGTGGTCAATTTTGAAAGTAAAAAGATAAAGGGAGTGATCTGTGTTTTCAAAATCAAAGGGTGATTTTTTTACTCTTATGGAAAAGAATCGAAGATGAAATTTCCATTTGAACAGCTCAAATTTTCGGCAAAACTGTGTTGTATTTCTAGCCATTGGAATCATGGCAAATTTTTTTGTTTTTTTTTTTCTAGTGTCTTAAATTTAGTGGGAACCCCTTTTTTTATACGCGTCACCATCATCGTGAAAGGAGTTTGTCTTTTGCTCTGGTTGGGGGGTCAAGATCAGATAATTTTTTTTGTCACATGCATTTGTGAGATTCGAGTTGCAACCCTTTTTTACTTCAATGTGTCAAAAGAAAGGTGTACTCCCCCCCCTTTCAAGAGTTGTAAGCGATGGGCTACTTGTTTCTTGTTATCGTCAGGGGCCTGGATCGAGGGGAAACTACATTGTTACATTTGCACGTCTTCCACCATGAAAACAATCCTTCCTAAAGCATTGGGACTGCTAAACCAAATTCGGTACAAATGTATCATGTATGCTAGATGGAGGATGCATTAAACGCAAAGGTTTTGAGAAAATAATTGTAAAACCAAGATGGGAGGATCTATTAACAATATAGACTGTTTTTTCACCCTTTTTTCATTCAATGTTGCAATTATTTATTCTTTTTATGAAAAATTTCGTAAGTATTGGCTAAGCTCACCTAGACTTGCAATTCATACTGAGTTAGCCAAGAGCAAAGCTTCGATTTTTTTTTGTGGAGGGATTCATTCTGAAGGAATTGAATGGACACCAACTGATCGTATGTTATAATGTTTCTCACAAAGCACACGTATAATTGTATATATCCCTATCTGAAATTTTAAGGATTATTCAGCTCCATCGTCAGGGATCAACAAGGGCATAACTGTAACCAAAATAAGATCTCCTCCACCAACTAAATATCATTGATTGAGCCCTGTAGGAAATCAATCCTTTGAGATAATCTGTTTAGTTCCGATATACAGTCTCAAGTAGTTCGCGAACTGTTAATCATTTTTTCTATTTTTACCTAATTAGGAAAATTTTACCTGAAAAACTTACTTTTTTTTTCACTTCTCACCTGAGAGAGTTATTCACTCACGGTCATGTGATCTGTCAAGAATTGCGTTCAAACTTTATGGTAGATGTCTCACTTGATTTTCAATTCTTGTTTTAAAACAAATATCATTAAATTTGTTGGTTACGATGACTTACCAAATTATCTCATCTTTTATTTTATTTCTCGTTTTCTTTATACATAATTAAGGCAGAATGACATAGTGCTCTGATGCAAGCTATACTTTCAGTCATGTATTCCTGGACTCTGCATATTACAAGTTTCAATGCCTCGGCTAATCCTTGAAGTCACTGGATTTGTGATATGTAAGATTGACCAAAGGTTGGCAAGCACCCAAATTGGCATCACACACTTCCCCTTCAACTCTAACCCTAGCTAGATGGGAGTAAATGAATTCATGTCCGGATATCTATATAAGCATAGAGTTACCCAAAAATTCAGGGCGGTTGACAATAAGTATATATATATATATATATATATATATATATATATATATATATATATATATATATATATACATATATATACATATATATATATATATATATATATATATATATATATATATATATATATATATATATATATATATATATATATACTAAAATTCAGGAAAATTGATAAACTAAATATAATCCATCACTTCTGACAACTGATTGAACCAATTTTCGCTCAATTTCTCTACAAGTTTTTTTGTATGTTACATCATATGATTAATATATTGAGCACTTTTATTCAGATGTAATGAAAACAATCAAATTCAATTAATCAACAGCTTTACTTTAACAATATTACTTTCAAAGGAAGTAGTATTTTTGACATTGAAATATCTTCGGAATAGTATTTATTTTATATTGATGAATTGTTTTACTATATTGTAGTCTTTTCAGATCGATTTCATATTTAAAATACATTTTCATGTGCTTCCTTGGAGTTACAGTCAGCTGATTTGCTGATACGCCTAGCTGAGAATCCAGCACTTTGAAGTTGAACATCATGCACTGATGTTACTTTAGATTTGGCACAAAGCAACGGAGAACAGCGAACACACTATCGCATAATTATGGACTGCTCGCTGAATATAACACCACGACTAGGTACTCAAGTTGCGTGCAGAGATTATGAGACAATCTAGTTATTTTTTATTCATAATTTTTCCGTATAATTTGTTCACCTACTCAAGTGCGAAATGAAAGCAGATTTTCTCTGAAAGCCTTTTTCCCGATGTGCTTCAGGCTAATGCAAGTGATTAATTTTTGTTAACATTGCCTGTCGTCTGAGTTGATATTCTTTTGCTGCGTTCATTCTCGATGTTGCATTAGCAATGAATGAATTACTTTGAACTTTCAAGAGGAAATAACAAATAAAAACAAAATTGATAACACTTATTATTGATAGAAGGCTTGGCTGGACGAATCACTAGGAGTGATAAGTTCTAAGTAATAATAAGCTGAAACAATAGATATAATGAAAAGTATATACTTTAAGCATAAGTGCAGAAGAAGCAAGACAGCCAACTGAATTTATATAATTACATTTTAGTTAATGCATGATAAATGTATGTATATATCTGCCGGTCTGTATAATCATCAATATCTTATTCTATTCTCTTTCCTCTGTTTATTCTGGTAGTTATCAGTTATTTCATATAGTTATTTATTTAAAAGATCTCTCTCTCTCTCTCTGTCTCTTTCACACACACATATACGCTCACATATACACACATACATAAACACGCAAAACTCATACATTTCTTTAGAAGAGTATTTTTCAATTGATATTTGTGTAAAAGTACGTTAGTAATTCATTCTCTTAATTTTTCTCAATACAAATGTCTGTATATATTTATGTATGCATCCACAAACAAGCACACACATGTACATGTATATGTTTAGAGTATACACAAAAACTTACTACATACCCGTTGAACAATAAGATGAAAATTGATGGCGCAGTGCCAACTTGAAAGCCACTTTCTAAAAGCCCAGCAGGAAAGGTTACAATTATAGATTTTATAGACGATCGCATGTGACATAGATAAAATATATCAAATGAACTGTTAAAAAAATTACAAGTTGATGATCAATAATTTCATTTAATCGGGCGCGTCTAAGTGGATTTCTTATGATTGTCTCTGTAAAAAGGTGGGAGAAAATAGTCATTTCCGACGATTAATGCATTATCAGAATGAAAAAAAAATCATCGGTGAAATAAAAAGAAAAATCATATTTCGAAGTAAATTATTGCATTCGAAAGTCTAGGAATTTTTTTTCTCTGTTTTGTTGAGGATTGATATGCATTAAATGAGTACTAATACGCGATTCTTCGCCGAAACTGACACAAAGAATACCTTCATCATTCTCCTTTGAAGTTTCGAGGTTCTATGTAGATTATAATCTGATTGATACTTCCAGACGTTTTCATCTGCAAAACTTTCGCAACAAAGACACAAACAAACACACACATACACAAACATATATATGAAAATACAAACCTATACACACATACTTACACACATACAAGCACTCAAATATATAGCTTTCCCCATAAAACATCATCTGAATGAATAAGTGAATATAAAAAAAGATTATCATTGATACGTATAAAGATAGGTAGATATTAACAGAATGTTATATATGTATGGATAATTGAATAGATAGTTAAATAGATCAGATAGAAATATGAATTTCATATATATATATATATATATATATATATATATATATATATATATATATATATATATATGTATATATATATATAGAGAGAGAGAGAGGGGGAGAGAGAGAGGAAAGCTTGGAGAAATAGATGGTTTGAGTTTTTTACTCGTTAATAATATGTAAGACTTGTTGACTATGAGGAAATGGGTTCCCGGGTGCTCATGTGAACCAACTTTTTCTTGATAATGCCGATGACAATACATTTTGGCGACATATCTGTTGATTTGACCATGCTTAAGGGAATTACCATTCAAGTTCCTTTTGAAGATCAACTTGTCCCATCGATGATGTCACTTTCTACACCGTCACAACTCAAATGCCTTGCTACCTCCCTTTATTTGTTTGGCCCTGCTTGTGTGTATTGGTTTGTTGGTGTTTGTGTTTGTATGTCTCTCCCTCTCTCTCTGTCTCTCCCTATATATATATATATATATATATATATATGTATATATATATATATATATATAAAACCCATACACACATACACATACCTATATACGTACATATATATATATATATATAAACACTTGTATGCGTATATATATATGTGTGTGTGTGTGTGTGTGTGTTCATGTGTGTATGGATATATATATATATATATATATATATATATATATATATATATATATATATATATATATATGTATATACATATATATCTATATATATATATATGTGTGTATGTATATATATATATATATTATTCAACTTCTGTTTATGACAATGATATACCCTAGTCTGAACCATTGTTATAGTTGAACGTGATCTATTTACACTTTCTGAAGACGAATATGTAACAGCTGTTCGTAATTCTGACAGAAAAGGGTGGCAATGCCGAAAATCCAGTGTCACTGGCATAAAAAACTCGTCATGCTACAATATGTTAGGTTATATCTGTAATAGAGTGTATGAAATGATATATATATATATATATATGTATATATATATATATATATATATATATATATATATATATATATATATATATATATATATATATAAGTTTATGATGTTGACACGTTTGTAATCATTGTCAGAGAATTCATATGCATGTGGGTATGGTTTTGTGTCTTTTTATATAACAATAATTTTGTAAAAAACATTTGTATATGAAAACATAGATATAAAAACTATTTCTAAATTTACTGTCAACAGGATGTCGTGTGCTCCTGATTATGTCGTTGTATACTCTACACACAAGTTCAAGTACAGAAATATAATTATGTGTGTATCCTAATATGCTTAGACACTTTCACTAGCAACGCAGATATACATAAATATGCATAAATATTAAGAAAAGTTCAACATTTCTCAAAGAATGAATTTCGTTTCAAGAGATGCCCAAGTTAGAACGAATGGAAATTTTCAATTTAATCTATGAATGATTATCATTTAGTTTCCTAAAAGTATTCTATATATATATATATATGCATATGCATATGCATATATATGTGTGTGTGTGTGTGTGTGTGTGTCCGTGTTCTTGAAGGAGAGTGTGTGTGTATTTCATGTGTCTGATATTTTTTGATATTTTCATAGATGTACATACATATCTGCATGCTTATAATGAGTGTTTATATTATATTACGACAGGATGATATTTATTCACTGAGAAAAAATATACTCCATCTACAACCGATGCCTATTTCATTCGTTGGAAGATTGAATGCTTTTTAAACAGTCAATTCAATGCGTATGACATAAAATCTTATCTGAAATAATAGTTTGGTGCACTTTTCCGCAATCACATTCGTTTCCGCTAAGATTTGCTATAAAGCAAGCTATCCATTCCTTTCACTTCTGTAAAAGATATGGCTTCAAAGTATGATTTGCCGAAAATTTCGTCACTTACTTATTTTTTTTGTTGTAGTTGTAAAGCAGGTGCTCTTAAGTATCTTTTTCCTTGGGAAAACCCTCAACACTCATTAAGTGTTATAATTTCCAACTCTTCGGGAAAAGCATACCATTCGCAGACTACAAAAGTAAAAGTTACCAGTAAAAGCACACACACACACATATATATATATATATATATATATATATATATATATATATATATATATATATATATATATATATATATATATATATATATATATATATGGTAGTGCGTGCATCCTGTATCGGTTCACTTTTTCAGTCTTCATGATACATCAAAATGTCAATTCATAATTATAGGCATTAATGTAAATATATACTGCTATAGTGCAAATATTCTGGCGCTCACTCTTGAGGCTTTGAAACTAAACGGTTTGTGATGCAAGGAAAATCCAGGAATCGAAGAATCAATGGAGTTGGAAGAATATTCCAAGTGAATAGAAGAGAATCTGAGGGAGTGTGTTTTTATTTTTCTGTCGATACAGCTGCGTACTTCATGCTCCAGCATTTGTGAGTAATTTAATTGAGTTATCCTACAATATAACAAAAACCTTTTCGTTTACCATAGGTTTCAAAAATTCATGGGCACTTCATAATCGTTTGAAGAAGCTGAATGGGTTTGAAGATTTTAGATCTTTGAAGAGAGGAAGAAATCAAAAATATATCTGCATTTTCGTCGTCACAATGTCTGTAAATCCACTCACATAACTGACAGAGGTCAAGACTCTCTTGCCCTCCGTCTATTCAGGACTCTCTCAATTGACCCAGGGAAATCAACCAACGAATAGGCATTTTTATACACACTTTAAATCGACTCATGTAAACAAACACCTTGTTACACAGCATATTCTACCCCCATGTATTACATACGCACACACTTCGCAACACATATTTTCATGCAAGAGAAAATTATTTAAAAAAAGTTTCCCAACGATACGTTATCCAAAGTATTTTTACGAAGTCATTATGAATAATGATTCACCTTCATATGCTCGGAAACATTCGTTCAACGTCATTCTATTTACACAAACGAACGTGCCAAGCACATGGCCAGCAGAAAAATGCTTTAGACAGATAATCAACAGAAAAAAGGAATATCTTGACAATACTTCATGCACAAAAAAACAGTTATATGGATGAAATAGTAATTAAGAGCATTAATAAAATGCACTTGAGAAGAAATGATTGTGCAAATCATCCCAGAAAAAAAAAAAACAATACAAAAAAATAAAATTAACACGTTGATTTTCCCAGAAAATAGACCATCAATCCTAAGATAATTTGAAAACCTAATACAGACACATAATAAAGGGAGAAGCCCATTCATGCTTCCATCACAGAACTTGAAATTGTCTTTTTCTGGCTATATCTAGGCGTGTGAATATCAATATAAACCAATTTAGGTCCCCCAAGTGTGTCAATGAACAGCAATACCTTTCGACGTCTTCCTTGGTCAAAACTACTAAGTGCTATACAGTGATTCCTCCTTTAATCACTCCAAACCTATCATGATCGATTTCAATCAGCACTTAAAGTGCAAAATGTTTCCATTTTTGGACCTGTCAAAAGAAACCCAAAAGTAAAAAGAATAGGAAACAAATACAATAACATTTCATTTCAAAATTCCTGGAAATATATTTTCAAAAACATTGAAAAACAATGTATTATGATTAGACAAATGGGGAAAGAAAAAAATGTTTGAAATTTTACTTTCTCTAAAAAAGTCCAAAGTTTCACTTTTCTATTCACAAGAATATTTGTATTTTTCCAGTAAATCACTCCTTTCTAAAGAATCAAACAAACACTTGTAAACTTTTTAAAGAGAATTAATGTATCCCTATCAAAGAAAATCTTAGAAATTGAATGTGTTTCTCCCCTTTCTTTTTTTTTCAATTTAAATATTCTCATTTCCCTTTTTGTCTCTTCTCTTTGATAATGTTTTGCTCTTCTGTCAATGTATTATAATGTTGAAACGTGTTGTCACTTGGTGTCCAACGATGATAAGGGGTTTCTGTCTAGTACAGTGGTACTTTTTTTGGTTTTGAACAGCATTTTTGGGGGTGGTGAAAAATCCTTGTTTATTTCAGACGAAACTATGGATTTGGCTTGTTTTTAGCACCAAAATGGGAAGACTAGCAAGGGAAATGTTCATATTTTTGGATTTGTCTCCAGATTAAAAAATTCATTTTGCAATTTTTTACATTTTTTCCCCGAATGGCATTCACTGTAATGGCGGATCACACAATCGAAATATCGTGTTAAAAAACAGAAATCTATTTCATTCAAGTTTTTGAAAAGTGCTCACTGTGAATGATTTTCAGGTCGAGAATGTCTCAGCCTAACAAGTGCAAGAACATTATTGTCAAAAATGCAACTTTGTCTAGGTAGAATATAAGATCTAAACACGTGGCTTGTACTGCTATTTCAGAAAGTTCCATGATATTTCCTTTTCTCCCCAATCCAGTACTCTTCTCTCTCTCTCTCTCTCTCTCTCTCTCTCTCTCTCTCTCTCTCTCTCTCTCTCTCTCTCTCTCTCTTTTATGAAAGCATTGATGCAATTGCATAGAGGCTACAAAGAGACCAACCCAGATCACGATGTTTTCGTTTTTTTTATTTTTCTTTACTTAAAAATCCTTTTTTTGCACGAACAGAATGAATATATAAGTTAAATTGTATATCATCGGCTCACACGTCTTCACCCAACAACAACTGCGGAATACTGTAGGATGGGAGACTAATTTTGCGGAGATGAGCATATGTTATTTCGTTGTGGGTTTAAAGAATCCGAAATTTGTCACTGATAAAGCCACGAGAATACTTTGATAACTGAATAATGGAGTAATCACTTAGATTGAATAAAAGAGAGGTAAAAATCCTGAAAGCATTTACTCCGACCACATTATCCCCTTTCCTTTTTAAAATATAGGGATCTTTGATGCAATAATTATATTTTGTTAATTACTGTGATTTTCAGCGTCAATTATATTTCACTTGAACAAAGAATGTCGAGAATTGAACGTCTGTTTATGGCGGTATCGATCAACGTATTATCAATCCTATTAGTTCTCTACAAAAATAATAAACTAAATGAACTCCAACTTGGCTCAAATATAAGAAAAGTAACTGTATACACTGATTAACTCATCTAAAGAGAGTTCTGTAATACTTATTATAATGTAAAAGTTTATATATGTTTCAAAATGAGGATTAAACTCGAATATAATGTGTGCATGTAAGGGAGAGTTTATTCGATTGAGTGAAAATCGAAAAAAAAGGTGATTATTTATATTTGATTTATATAATTCTTATAATCATGATTCATTTACAGTAATTTCTAATCGGAGAGCTGCCAGCAGTGCTAATTATCTGCTCATATGTTTTGATATGTTGCAAGAATGGTGGATAACCGATGGACACCGCTACTCACGACATGGATCACCTGAGATAACATACGCAACCGAGGCCGGCAAAGTACAAGATTGAGAGGCGAGGTTGACAAATTCAGATTATATTGGCTCCGAGATGCACACGATAGAGAAGTCAGGCGGATCATGGGGAAGGTCTATGTCCAACTACTGACTTTAGAAGACTGATGATGATGATGGTGATGATGGTGATGATGATGATGATGATGATGATGATGATGACGACGACAACGCCGACAACGACGACGACGACGACGATGATGATGATGATGTCTTGATATTGTTGATTAGATAGCAATAGAAGTTTGAGTTCATATTAAAATAAACTACAATAAATTACCCTAAACTAAACAATTCTGAGGTCAGGGAGAAGAATGGTATGGGTAAAGTTGTGCCTGCAATGTGGTGAAAATAATAGGGACACTAGTTGTCTCTGTTCAAGCTTGTGAGGTATCAAGTGATAGATAACTCTAGATCAGAGTGAGTATATTTTCCGATTGGTTAGAACGTATGAGATGATATTCTTGAAAATATAAATGAATCCATGCCGTTACATCGATTTCTTGTTATTGAGATATCTGCATATTCCGGAGAGTCACCAGTATCTAGTGCTAAATTCGATTTGAGCTCAGGCAGAATTCCAAACTGATTTTCACAGCAGATATATGTTCTTAAATTAAATGGGGTAGAAGTCAGCTAAGGCTTCTCACATTTTATTCCTGCCATATAATGTTGTTTCATGCTGAGCTTAGTAAATATTTAGAAATGTATAAAATTTGTGAAAACTGATAGATTCTCCAATATATATTCCAGTATAAAGGTTACTGAATTATTTTTCCAATCCTTAAACAATTGCTTTCTCTCCTAGGCATCTTCCCTCGAGAGACGTGTTTATCTATAGAGTTGAAAGGAAGGATGTTTTTCAATCAATCGGTAATTGGTCTTTGAGAACGTTTGTCAGATTGATTATACATCTTATCATGCACTTTCCATTAGGCCAATGTAAGATTTTCAGTGATGCAAGAGAACCTGGCATTTATTAGCTTATTGTCTAAATATAGGACTGTCGCCTCGTGGCTTTACGCCGCTAGCCCATATTATTTACAATAATAATTTGATCTATACAAAGCTATAAGCCTTTGGTTAGCTATACGACTGGTCATTGTAAGTATCCCCTAATATATATTCATTATAGGAATGCTGCCTCGGACATGTTATAGACAGCCACGATCTTCATGATCATAGGTGCATTTTGGAGAGTTGATTCAACTCGAGTGTAGATCACTGGATTAATCTCCCTGAAATAGCTCGCTTGGGTTCAGATCTGAATTGGACTGATGTGCATTACTCTTTCTTTTTTTTTCTCAATCGAAGAATTTTCTTTCCAGATATTAACAATGTTTTCATTTCCCAAATGGTTTTGTACAAGGATTCAACGCAATTTCTCCTGAACTGACCTTCACAAAAACACACGATCAACACGTACGTAGTTTATTCAAGAAGAATATACAATTTATATTATATAAAGCCACAACGACCAAACAATAAAATTATCATGGATGAGGAATCATCTAACAAAGGACGGTGATATTATGTATTCAACAATTACTAAATCAGTGATTCTCCAGTAATCATGAATGAGACATATAGTTATAGTTGTTTTAAGATTGTAAATAATTGGGAAGATCTATGGGTGAAATGCCTTTGAAATTCCAATATCTTAACCCAAGAAAATAGATGTACTCAGATTTAAAATTGGGTAATTAGTGATCAGTAGGGAGAGGAACTGATTACACAAATGGATATTGAATTTTCTTTTACTTATTTGCATCAATTTCTTTGTCATTTGCGTACTAAAATGCAGAACGAAGCAAACAAAGTAGGTTACGGTGTGCTAGAATGATAGGCTATAAGCTGCCAAGGAATTCTTAGAATGTTGATCTAAAGAAACATGATTTTTGCTTGACTCCGTTTGAAAAAAAAATTGAATCAACTTAAAGACAAAGCTTACAAATGTCTTTTTGAGAAAAGAGAAAATGAACCGTCCATGTACAAGGTGTTACAAGGGATTTTCGTAATTTTAACACCGTAAACAACTTTCAATAGACTGTAGTACGGCCTTTGCTTTTACCTTTTGTTTACAGTATAATGGAATTCAGAATGAAAATTCAATTGTGTTCTGTCAATCTTTGAAATAGAAAAGCTTCTTGAATAAATAATAGATATAGAAAAAATCAATTTACTCTCTCAATATCTTGATGAGAATGATATCAAGGGACGTGTGAAATGTCCTGCAGGATACGGGAAATCCTTGTTAACTTGACAAAAGAGCTGATTTACTAAACTGCCCCAAATATAACCGTCTCATGTATTCATTATTGATTGCATTTGGTAAGAGGAGATATCTGAAATTAATTGTATAAAATAATGTGGAATACTTTTTGATTCAGACTGCAACGCATTTATTTCGCAGAATGACTTTTACAAAAAATATGCCGCTGTACTAGACTAATTTGATGTGAATAAATATGATGATATGTTGGATACATTCAAAGGAATGCATACAGCCAATACACTAAGTAGTATATACATACCCAAGTGGTAGGGAGTATGAGATTATTTTCGTTTCTTTGGCAATATAATGGTAATCGATTTCTGTATTTGGGCAAAAAAATCAATCGCACTGTCACATATCTTTGTGATTTGCTTGCACAAGCGATTTACATTATAGGGGGAATGTAATTCATAAGAGTTCAAAATATAAGATCCAAAAAAATATAGCGTCATTAAATCTATATAGAAAGTCAAAACTGGGTATCAAAATAACTGAGAGTAGCTCAGGTGGTGAAACCTCACAGGGCGTCTACGGTTGATTTCAATTTTGAAGTTTTTGCTGTTCTTCGACAATATTTCTGGGAGGAGTTGGTTTTTACCATGCAGTGTCTGGCTTGCCAAGGCAAATATGGTTTTAGGTTTAACGATGATCAGAAAAAATGTTATTGCATCTAACCCCTAACATTTGTTACCCCCAGAGATTTGTAGGCTATGCAAAACAGTAAATCTACTACTAGATACTGGTTGAACGCAATGAGACCTTCAATATTTTCTTGGTAGAGGAATCTGACTCGCAAAAAAGGCGCAAAAGCAATTGTACAAGAGATGATAAGGGAGGAAATACATAAAAGAACTGAGACATGAACTGATTCACTGTTCGAAAAAATACGGTATTTTATGGGACGTATACTCAAAAAGGCTTTCGATTCAGTGGAAATCTTCAAAGTCATTAATGCAATTATACAAGGTGTGAACCCTATAAATGTCGGAGTACGGTAATATAACTACCCACGCAGTAGTTACTTCATAAGGATACACTCTCAACCCTGTCAACTGAGAAAAAATGTGAAACGAAGTGATAATAGCACAGCCAAACTAATCACAGCCTGCTTTGAGATAATATTCCGAGACCAAACATGGGAAAAAAAGACAGTATCAGAATAGATGGCGATACTTAATATCCTCAAATTTGCTGATAACTTTTTTTCTACAAATCTTCACAATCTCTAGATAATGCTGAACGAATTAAATAAAGCAAGCAAAAACGTTGGCCCCCACATTAATTTCAGGAAAACAAATGTCACGAAGACACCAAGATTCAACTCGGAAACACAGAGCTGGAGAAAGTAGAAAACTACATGTATATATGACAGCGAGTCTCCATGAAGAAATGAAATGGAGGATTGCACTAGCTTCGCTGGATTATAATCGATCGAACCCGATCGAACCCGACTTTCAAAAACAAGAAAATCTTATTAGTCCTAAAAAGAAAGACATACAAACAGTGTATCAACCGATAGTCACTTATAGAGCTGAAATATGGTTCAAAATCCTGTGATTGACCCTTAAAATGAGAACTTTTCTACGCATAAATGAGAGAATTATTCTTAACCTCACATGAAGAATTTATGTGAAATGACATACAAACCATGACAAATGTAATGTTTGCAAAATTGACAAAATTATCCGAATACTTAATGAGTTATAGATTTTTTCTGCGTTTTCATTGATAGAAATATGAGTCAGAATTTGAACCCGAAATCTGCTGAATATTATGGAATCACCCCCGAAAAGTTATAGACTTTCTTTTAAAAGGAAAAACCAGAGCAATTATGAATTATAATAGATAACCCAAATGTATTGTCAATATTGGTGCCTGCAAATCAATTAGATGCAAAAGATTTATGTTGCAGATAAAAGCGAGGAATTATTAGATATTTTTCATTATGATATGTATCTGAATGTACATAATATAATTCTTTTGTAATACATTTCGTAGGACGATTTTTCTCTAACATTTTTTCCATGTTTTTTTAATGACTATTTCGACTTCAATGTAAGTGAAAATGCCGGAACTTGTATTACTTGAATTGTTTTGACAGTTCATATGTGTTTTTTCCTACATATTGTTAATATTCACATATCTAATAATGAAAGATGCCCATTTAAACCAAACAATAACCAGAATATATCAGTGAAATT